>PVJI01016356.1:0-38511 GCA_004026765.1 Micronycteris hirsuta
AACACAAAACAAGCACACACTTGCAGCGGGTTTCACAGCCAAAGAACCAGCAGCCGAAGGATTTAACTCCATTCAAAGCCCACAAGGGACAGGAGAGAAAGAGGCACTGATCTTCAGATGCAGCAGAATTCTGAGTCTGTGGTATGACCCCCTGTGAAGGAACAATTTTGTTGTCTCCACCAGCAGGACCCCTTGGCTCAGGTCTGTTTTCTGTCTCCCTGGCCAGCATGTCCCAGCCCCAGGCAAGAGCAGAACGCCCAGTCCCCAGCATCTGCTGAAGGAGGGTGGCTGGTCTCACTCCAGCCTCATTGGAGAGCGGCATCTCCAGACACTGGCTGACATCCTTGCCATCTCTTTCCTTTTCCCAAGATTCCGAGGAACGGGAGAATCGAAGCTCTGTTTGAACGTCACCTTTATGGGGAACGAAAAGGGTAGGAGACATTCCAAGCAGGCCTTTGGGGGAAAGGAGCGGATAGTTCCATTAGCTGTACTCAGCTTTCAGTATTGCAATGACACAACAGTTTCACATCTATGTATGAAGCAGCCCATTTAAAGCCATTTAGAATATAGCATAACAATGCCAAAATAATTTCAGTGTAAGTCTTTGATCTCCTTGTTACAATGCCATTACCATACCATTATTAGCTGAGATTACAATGACAAATCAA
This sequence comes from Micronycteris hirsuta, assembly GCA_004026765.1. Classification (NCBI taxonomy): domain Eukaryota; kingdom Metazoa; phylum Chordata; class Mammalia; order Chiroptera; family Phyllostomidae; genus Micronycteris; species Micronycteris hirsuta. The sequence continues at coordinate 669 of PVJI01016356.1, forward strand.
TTTTAATTCGAGTCTTTGGAGATAACCATTTATAACGCTATTATCATGTGAATTTGCAAGGGAAAAGTTACTTAAGCAAGCTTGTTGAAACGGAGCTATAATGCTAACATAATGGAGAATTTTGATGGTGAAATTATTCCAAGTCCTTAGGGACTGGTGATTAACATATAAAACCACCAACCATGAAAATGATGCCCCCCCGCCCAGTAATAAATCATGCTATGGATAGTATCTAATGATCAAAGACTACCTTTCTCTTCGAATGAATTCACAAAAATCACAGACTCCTGAAGCAGATACAAGGCTTTCATTTTACAGATGAGGAACCAGACCTAAAGGGAAGAGACACGACTTGCCCGAGGTCATTCAGCGAGTGCCAGAGCCTGGACTCAGGCCCAGGCTTCTGACTCTTCGTCTTTAGGTCTTTGACGCATGGACAAGACTTCAGTGCGCATGCCTCTCCAGGGCTTTCTGGGAATAGGCCTCCAGGAAAACAGACAGATGGCCGAGTCAGCAGGAGGCTAGAACCACAGGATGATTTCCAGATCATGGGGTGTTGCGAGATATGCATTTTGGACTGGAAGGTACTAGTAGAGTTTTCAGTGTATGGTGATCCCCAGACTCTGTGTTGGGACATGGGCCACACTGGAGCCAGGGCTTTATTTTGCTTCCAAGTTTTCCTTCGAGAGAATGTTCCTTTCCTGGAAGAGAAATCTATATTCTTGCAGCATTGAGTAGATCTAGACAGAAAGGGAAAATTGTCACACTGCACCAAGGAATTGCTTAGTTCAGGCAATGCAGGACTTGGTAAATAGATTAGTTTGCCCTGACCAATGGCTCTCAGTTGCAGTGGGTGTCATACTGCAAAGCGAGAGGTCGCCGGTTCGATTCCTGGTCAGGGTATATGCCTGGGTTGCAGGTTCGGTCCCCATTTGGGACGTGTATGAGAGGCAACCAATCGATGTTTCTCTCTCACATCACTGTTTCTCTCCTCTCTTTAAAAAATAAAATCTTTCAAAAATCAGACTAGTTGTTTGGCTGAACAGAGTGTTTAATTCAATCTCCCTGGGAAGCCACTGCCTCAAACTGGCTCCTTATTAGCATGTTGTTCATCCCCAGAGCAGGACTGGTGTGGGCTCCTTCTTTACCTTAATTTGTTCAAAACACAGCCAGCCTCCTCTCCCTCGGAAAAGCTTCCTCTGTTCCCTGGTCACAGCATCCGTCTCCTCCCACCTCCTCCTTCTGCCCCTCCCACCTTTTCACAGAAGAGGCAGGACTGTGCATAGGGAATGCGTTCTTGCCCCAACGTCCATGTCTTCCTCGGACTATTCTGTCACAGGCCTGGCCTCTGGCCCATTTGCTCTGAACTCGTTCATTCCTTACAGTGAATAGCTGACATTTTTGGAGGGCTTGTTATGTGCCAGGTACAGCGCTAATGACTTTAGTTAGCAAATGTAGCAGTAATTATTAAAACATGTGACCTTGGGATCTAGTGGGGTCATCTATCCAAAATCACACATGCAGCTGAAATATGGACCTTGGTTTGTTGGATCCCAGAGCCTAAATTCTTAATTTTTTTAAATTTATTTTTTAAATATTTTATTTATTTATTTTTAGAGAGAGGGGAAGGGAAGGAGAAAGAGAGGGAGAGAAACATCAATGTGTGGTTGCCTCATGCACGCCCCTCACTGGGGACCCAGGCCTTGACTGGGAATCAAACTGGAGACCCTTTGGTTCGCAGGCCTTGCTCAATCCACTGAGCTACACCAGCCAAGCTAAAACATTTTTTATTTATTGATTTTAGAGAGAGAAAGAGAAGAGATCAATCTATTGTTCCACTTATTGATGCACTCATTGGTTGCTTCTTATATGCACCCTGACCAGGAATGGAACCCACACTTTGGTATATCAGGATGACACTCTAACCAACTAAGCTACCCAGCCAGGGCCAGAGACTAAACTCTTAACCACTGGGTGTCACAGGGGCAGTTTGGCTTAGCATAACAGCTATGCGAACAGTCTCTGGATCCACCCAACTGTGGACACAGTTTGGCTCTGCCACTTACTAGCCGTGTTACCTGGGGCAAACTACTCAACCTGTGGACCTGCGGCTAATAATAATAACTTCGTTCAATGAGTTATTGTAAAGATATGATGTGTGCAAACCACGTAGAACAGTGCCTGATGCACAGACTTGGTCTGTGAGGGATAGCTTTTTGCTGTTTCAATTTTCAGCAACACGACCAGGTTTGCTAGGTTCTGTCAATTTGGGGTAAGGACGAGAGGGGAGACACAGCACACTGGTGATGTTACAGGAACGCACTCTCCCACGGCAAGTGCCGATGCATACACCTGACTCAGGTGCATAATTTCAGAGGAAAAACTGCACCTTGGAGGAGCTACTAGCTGCTTTTGACATGCAAATGCCACTTTGGAAGGGGCAGGATTTGGGAGGACAAAACCGGTGACCGTCCTGGAGTGGGATGAAAAAAAGTTCTGTGAAGTGAGGGCTGAATGTTAGTGCGTGTTGCCAGCTGTGGGAAAAGCCGTGTAGCTACAGTAATTACCCCAGGAGGAGTGGCAGTCAGCTAAGCTGCAGACAATCTCAATGAGATTCCTTCAGCTGGTGTCCAGCAGGCCATGGGCTGAACAATGGCCCAGGAATGTCGGAACTCTGAGCTCTCCTCCCATCTCCGCCACTGATCTGCTCTGTGACCCTGGACCCTTAATCCTCTCCTGCCTCTACTTCCCTCCTGCCAAATGTCAGTGGTCTCCCTGGGTGATTTTGAGGGAGAACCAATAAAAAGGATTAGGGGCAAGAACCACTATCCAAATTGTTAATAAAAGTGGCATTTTGTATTCAATTATTTGCATCTGAGCTCTCTCTATTCTCTTTTCGGCATCCCCCCACCCTCTGTCTTTCTTGTTTTTGGACTTGCCTCGACACCCCCCAGGGAGAAGCAAAGGCATGATGTATATAGGAGACCGGGTTTTGCAGTGAAATAACAATCTGGATGAGGGAGAATTGCCAGGCGGTGACATTTCAAACAGTTGCCGTCCAAGGGAGAAATTCACCTAAAAGCTGGCCCCAGCCCAGCAAACAAAGAAGCCATAGAGAAAATGCCGGAGCCGCTCCGGTCTCACTCTGTGACTTGGGTGTCGCTGTCTGTGCTAGGTTGGTTAGCGCCTGAACAAAGGTTACACGGGGATTCTGAATGTCGAGACAAATAATAAAATTGCCAGTGTGCTGGAAATTAAAGTGACTCCGTGGGAGAATAAATAATGAACACACATTGATTGAAATAAATGATGTCCTTTGCTTTAGAAGTGTTATTTGAATAACCGATATTGTACTTTGTCAGGCGGTGGCTTCAAATGCTTTCGATTATACATTTTAATGTTTCTCCCCAAACAGTCTTTCAAATCAGTATAAATTGCCAGGACAGAGCAGGCATGTCTTGATCTTTAGCTGCCATGACAACAGGGTAGAGAGAAATGCATTTTCATAACAATCGCTGCAGTGTTTGGGATCACTGTTACTTTGCATCGGGGGAATGGCTGGCTTTGGGAAGAAAACATCATTGTTTTCTTTAACTTGAAAGCCTTTGTTGTCACAATTGAAACAAATAGGTAAGAAGAAAAATAGTTGTTTAGGGGAAAAGTTAGTAGATGGGAGTAAAGCCTAGCTTTGGTTCAAGGAGAGAGGGAGAGAGAGGGAGGGAGAGAGGGAGAAAGGGAGAGAAAGAGAGGGAAAGAAAGGGAGAGGGGAGGGACAGGGAGAGGAGGAAAGGGGGGAGGGAGAGGGCAGAGAGAGAGGGAGAGAGAAGGTTGACTGGTACAAACTGCTTGGAAAGAAGGTCGTACCAGTGGGCGCCTCGTGTAAAGCTAACTAGAAAGTAATTGGGTAATCAGATCAGCAAATTGAGTCAAATGATGTGATTTTAAGTGATATAATCCATTTTCACAAACTAGGAGAAACATATATACGCACTGCCATCGCTGCCTATTGGTTTTAACCCAAATCCTCTAAAATAGCCCAGAGAGAGCAAATCTGAGGGGTTGTGGAAAACTAACACATTTTGGAGGGACCTTACACATTAAAAACTATTCCAGACTAACATAAGTTATAAATTAAAGGCAGTGGAGGTGCTGCTTTCTCCTTCTCTGAGATCCGTGACACCTCACATCTTGTGGCACCGCAGTAGAAGGTGAGCTGTGTAGCCTGGTGGTTAGAAGAGTAACATTAGCCCCGTGGCAGGTGATTCCCTCGGGTGCCTCCTCCTACTTCCTTGCTCAGCTGCGATGTTAAATGGACCAGCGTGGCAATCCTGGCCTGAAAAGGGCACGGTGCCCAGGAGCTCAGAGCCCAGGTGGGCCACCGAGATCAGCCCAGGTGGGATGTGAGGGGGAGAGGAATCTAGAATCTAGGACAGTGGAGAAGGGAGAGGATGAGTATCAGGGTTCAAATCCTGACTCCTCTACTTAGTAGCCGTGTGCCTGGGCAAGTTCCTTTAACTTGCTATTCAGTTTCCTCATTTGTGAAATGGGCAAATGAAAATGTGGGAATTGGTCCATATACCTCCTACAGTGTCTGGTAAGGAATTAGCTGTCAATACATGATAATTTAGAACTATTATTTACCTGAGCACCTTCCTTCCGTTTTTATATGCTCAGCCTACCATTTCAGGGGAGAAAGCCGTTTGATGAAGGCTTGTTTGTTATGATTTTAGGGATTTAATATGTCCATTCTTCCCAGGAAACTGCATTTTTAAAAACAAGGAGCTGTGACATCTGAATAAAGGAATGATGTCTTGATGGTCGGCATTTGGGGCGCCAGGGACCCCTAGATTAAATCCCGTAAAGGAAAACGTTCTTCGTGTCTGGGTAAGGTTGACTCTCCCAGCCTTCAATGAAAAGGAAAGATAAAACTTTGCATTTAAGGAGACCTGGCCCCTCCCCACTGTCCACGCTGAGAAGCGTTTGCCTACATCTTGGTTTTTCAAGTGGGACAACTGAAATATCTTTGAGCTATTTGTTCCAGTAGTTCAATATATATTCTTGGTGATATCAAATATTTGATATTTTAGGAAATCAGCCTTGTTAAATTAAAGTGGATAAGATGGCATTTTAAGGTCACCTTGGTATGATCAAACATGATGCTGACATTTACAATCCATTTCCATTGCCGCTCGCACGTCTCCTTGTCAGTTAAATCCAGACTCTTCAAATTTAAAGGAGTTTCAAATCTAAGAGTGAAATGACAAGTATGGCACCCGAAACGCTAACTGCTCTGATTTCCATGCCAGTTACAAAAGCCCTTAAGTGAAAGGTTTTTCCCTTCATTTCAAAATTTGTCAAATTTAAAATGGCTTTATTATGACGTTACCCACATAAGTATACACCAATATAAATATTCAACATTTTATATATTTAAGTTTATGACTTTTGTTCATATAAATACCAAAATAAATTTCTACATTCATTAATAACTACAGATTAAAAGACATATACTTGAGAACATTAGTGGGAGGTGAGAGAAAACGCAGTTTTGCAGATGCCACACCGTCACACAGTGAGTGGCTTTGGGTCACACTGCTACGGTCGGGTTCGTCCAGGTTGGGGTTCTTTCCTTCTTGTGGGCTGAGTGAAGACTCAGTGCTCGCGTGGTATGTCTCCCTTCTGACTGCTGCTGACTTCCACGCTGCGGTTTGCCTTCCTCCGTCTGCCTTCCTGTTGAAGGCATCATTTAAGAATAAGGTCCATCTCTGCCCTTCCTCAGATAGATCGCTGTGAGCGTAGTACCCAGATGTCAACACAGGAGCAGAAGTTGTGGGAGTGCAGGAAGGTCCAATGGGGTTAGCGAGGTGATCACTATTTAAAATGCTTGCTACAATGCTTATAAAATGCAACTTAAAACATCGTAGGGATAGTTCAAGCTGAGTATGTATCCACGGTCCTTTTAGGAATCCCTAGACCTCTGTTTAAGAAATACTCATCTCCAGAATATAAATAAAGCAACCTGTAATAATATGGCTCTCAATATGCAGTGAGAAAAATATGGGAATGGTCACCATAACTAGGAAAATAAAAATCTTCTGGGTGAACTGTTGAGAATGTTTTCAGGAGAATTTAGCCCTGGCCAGTGTGGCTCAGTGGATGGAGCACTGGTCTGTGAGCTGGAAGGTCACAGGTTTGATTCTTGATCAGGGCACACGCCTGGGTTGCCGGTCAGGTCCCTAGTTCGGTGGTGTGTGTGTGTGTGTGTGTGTGTGTGTGTGAGAGAGAGAGAGACAGGCAACTGATTGATTTCACAAATGTTTCTCTCCCTCTCTCCTTCTCTTCCGTTCTCTCTAAGAATAAACACATAAAATCATTTAAAAAATTAAAAAAGAATTTAATCACTAAGTACTTCTTTATTGTTGTAAAATACATAACCTAAAATCTATCACTTTAACTATTTTTTTTAAAGATTTTTAAAAATTTATTTATTTTAGAGAGAGGGGAAGGGAGGGAGACAGAGAGGGAGAGAAACAGCAGTGTATGGTTGCCTCTCACATGGCCCTCACTGGGGACCTGGCCCGCAACCCAGGCATGTGCCCTGATGGGGAATCAAACCGGGACCCTCTGGTTCCCAGCCCGCGCTCAATCCACTGAGCTACACCAGCCAGGGCCACTTTAACTATTTTAAGTGTACAGTTTTGTGACACTGAGTGCATTCACACTGTGGTGCAACCGTCACCACCATCATCCCCAGAACCTTTTCATCTTCCTCAGCTGAAACTCTCTTCCTCCTAAATTCGAACTCCTCACCCCCAGCCCCCCAGACCACGGCAACCTCTATTCTACTTCCTGTCTCCATGAAATTGGCCGCTCTAGAAACCTCATATAAGAGGAATCAAAATATATGTCCTTTGTAATTAGCATGTTTTATAATGTCTTCAAGCTTCATCCATGTTGTAGCATGTCTCAGAATTTTCTTTCTTTTTCAAGTTGAATGATAAATAGTCCATTGTAGGTGTATACCACAATTTCTTTTATCTATTCATCTGTCAGTGGACACTTGGGTTGCTCCTGCCTTTGGAAATAATGCCGCCGTGATCACGGGTGTACAAATATCTGCTCCAGTGCCTGCTTTCACTTCTTTTGGGTGTAGACCCAGAAATGGAATCACTAAGTCATACGACAGTTCTGTGTTTAACTTTTTGAGGAACGGCCATGTTTTCTACAGCAGCTGTATCATTTTACATTCCCACCAGTAGTGCCAAGCATTCCGATTTTCTTATATCCTTGCCAACTCTTGCTGTTTTCTTTTTTTGATACTAGCCATCCTAATGGAAGTAAAGTGGTTTCTCAGGGTTTAGATTTGCATCTCCCTAGTGCCCAGTGATACTGAGCATCTTTTCATACACTTATGGACCATTGGTACACCTTCTTTGGAGAAATGTTTATTCAATTGTTTTTGTTGTTGTTGACTTGTGGGACTTCTTTAAATATTTTGGATGTCAATCTCTTGCTTTCTTTTGTTTCAAAACTGTTTAGGCTATTCAAGTTCCGTTTAGATTTCATATGAATTTTAGGGTAGAATTTTCTATTTCTGCAAAAAATAATAGGGATTTTGAAAAAGATCGCATTGAATATGTACATTGGATTGGGTAGAATTGACATTTTAATGATATTAACCTTTGAATCAATGAATGTCTTGATTCATTTGAGTGTTCCTTTAGTTCCTCAGCAACATTTGTTGTTTTCAGTGTACAAGTCTATTGTTACTTTGGTTAAGTTGATTCATAAGTATTTTACCTTTGCGTATACTATTATAAACAGACTTGTTTTATTAATTTTCTTTTCATATATTTTTTTAGTGTATAGAGATGCAACTGATTTTTTTGAGTGGATTTTATAGCCTGAAACGTGCTGAATTAGTTTATTCATTCTAATAGATTTTATTTTATTTTGTTTTATTTCTGTGTAAGCTTTCAAGTTTTCTACATAGAAGATCATGTTGTCTGCAAAGATAGAAAATTTTACTTCTTCTGTTCCAACTTGTATGCCTTTTATTTCTTTTTCTTGTCTACATGTTCTAGGCAGGGCTTCTAGTGCTTACTGTGTTGACTAGAAGGGGTGAAAGAAGGTGCGCTTCTCCTGCTCTTACAGCAAAAGCTTTCAGTTTTTCACCATTGAGGGTGATGCTGGCTGTGAGTTTTTCATACATGGCCTTTATTATGTTGAAGTAATTTCCTTTTAATCCTGGTTTGTTAAATCTTTTATCATAAAAGTGTGTTAAATTTTGTCTGATGCTTTTTCTGACTCAGTTGAGGTGATCATGTTTATTGTTTCCCCTTCGTTCTGTTATTGTAGTGTATTATATTGCTTGATTTTTGAATGTTGACACACTTTGCATTTCCGCAATATAGTCACTTGGTCAGGGTGTATAAGCCTTTTAAAATGCGGCTAAATTTGGTTTGCTAGTATTTTTTGAGAATTTTTGCATTTTTATTTATAAGGGATATTGTTATTATTTTTAAAGATTTTATTTATTTATTCTTAGTGAGAGGGGGAGGGAGGGAGAATGAGAGGGAGGGAAACATCAATGTGTGGTTGCCTCTTGTGTGCCCCCTACTGGGGACCTGTCCTGCAACCCAGGCATGTGCCCTGACTGGGAATCAAACTGGTGAGCCTTCAATTCTCAGGCCAATACTCAATCCAGTAAGCCACACCAGCCAGGGCATATAAGAGATATTATTTTGTAGGGGTGTGTGTGTGTGTGTGTGGTGTCTTTGGCTTTGCTATCAGGGTAATGCTGGCTTCATAGGTGCCTGAGAGAGTTTCTCTCCTCTTAAATTTTTAGAAGAGTTTGAATAGAATTGTTCTTTTTTATATGTTTGGTAGAATTTACCAGTGAAGCCATCTGGTCCTAGAATTTTTGTTGTTGGAAAGTTTTTTTTGTTTTTTTTTTAAAGACTTTATTTATTTTTAGAGAGGGGAAGGGAGGGAGAAAGAGAGGGAGAGAAACATCAATGTATGGTTGCCTCTCACATGGCCCTCACTGGGGACCTGGCCCGCAACCCAGGCATGTGCCCTGACTGGGAATCGAACCGGGACCCTTTGGTTCCCAGCCCGTGCTCAATCCACTGCGCTACACCAGCCAGGGCTGGAAAGTTTTTGATTACTGATTAAATCTCCTCTCTAGTCTATTCAGATTTTCTATTACTTTATGATTCAGTCTTGGTAGGATGTATGTTTCTAGGAATTTGTCCATTTCATATGAATTATTCATTTTGTTGGCATATAATTATTCATAATATTCTCATAATCATTTTTAGTTCCCAAAATATGTAGTAATTTCCTCTCCTTCATTTGTGATTTTATTTATTTGAGTCTTCTCTTTTTTTCTTAGTCAATCTGGCTAAAGTTTTGTCCATTTTGTTGATCCTTTTGAAAAACCAATTTTGAGTTCACTGATTTTTCTCCTATTTATCTGTGGTCAGATCTTTATTATATCTTTTCTTCTGCTAGCTTTGAGTTTGATATGTTCTATTTTATTAATGTCTTAGGTATAACATTAGGTTATTGATTTGAAACCCTTCTTTTTTGTGTTTACAGCCAAAACATATCTTCTTAGAATTGAATTTGCAGCATCTCAAGTGTTGCTATGTTGAGTTTTCATTTTTATTTACTAAGGGTATTTCCTAATTTCCTTTGTTGTTTTTTTGTCTGATTCCTTGACTGCTTGAGAATATTTTGTTTGCCCCAGTGCAGGTGGGTTAGTCAGTTGGTGCATCATCGTGTACATCAAACGTGTCGTGGGTTTAACCCCCGGTCCGGGCACATACAGGAGGCAACTGACTGATGCTCCTCTCTCACATCAGTGTTTCTCTCTCTCCCCCCTTCCTTTCTCTCTCTCTAAAAAAAAAAAAAATCAATGAATGTATTCTCTGGTGAGGATTAAAATTATGTGGTTTAATTTCACATACTGGTGACAGTTTTCCTTCTGCTATTGATTTCTAGTTTCTTTCCATTGTGACTAAAAAATTATTTTGTCTGCTTTCAATCTTTTAAACTCTATTAAGACTTATTTGATGGCCTAATAGATGATGTATCCTTGACAGTATCCCATGTAAACTTGAGAAAAGTGTGTATTCTGCTGTTGTGGGTTAGAGTGATCTGTAGATGTCTGTTAGGCCCACTTGGTCAAGAGTGTTGTTCAGTTCTTTATTGTCTATTGGTTTTATGTTTGCCTGTTCTATGTATTTGTAATAAAAAAGGAGATATTGCAGTCTCCTGCTATTTTTGTACAGCTGCCTCTTCTTCCCTTCAACTCTGTTCATGTTTTCTTCATATTTTGGAGCTCTGTTTTCTGTTGCATGTATGTTTAAATTGCTATATGGTTTTGGTGACTTGGCCCTTTTGCTGTTATATAATGCCCTTCTTTGATTTGTAATAGTTTTTCACTTACTCTATTTTTTTCTCATATTAGTATACCACCCCTGCTCTATTCTGATTTTTTACTGTGTACATGAAATATCTTGTTTCATCCATTGCATTCCAACCTATGTTTCTTAAATCTGAAGTGTGTCTTTTACAGATGACGTATAGCTGGATCCTGTTTGTATTTTCTTTCCGTTCTGCCTATCTATGTCTTTTGATTGCGGAATTTAATCCATGTAGTTTAAAGTAATTACTTAGAAGAAAGCATTCACTTTTGCCATTTTATTACTTGTTTTCTGTATTCTTACCGCTTTTGTCCCTATTATCCTCTATTGTAGTGACATATTTTGATTCTCTTTTCCTTTCCTTGGTGTATATTTGGTAGATATTTTCTCTGTGGTTACCGTGGGAATTACCTGTAACATTCTAACGTCATAACCTATCTTAAATTGATATTAATTTGATGGTAAGCACATACAAAACAATATCCTTTACAGCTTTGCTCCTCTTTTATGTTATTGATGTCACAGATAATATCTTTATATATTGTGTACTCATTAACATAGATACATAGGAATTTTTGTGCATTTGTCTTTTAAATACTGTAGAAAAGAAAAAGTAAAGTTGCAAGCCAAAATTATAATAATACTTTTTTATATTTGTCTAAGTATAATCTTTTCTGGGGAACTTTGTATTTTTTTGTATAATTTTGAGTTACTATCAAGCATCCTTTAATTTAAACTTGATGGACTTCCTTTAGTGTTTGTTTTGGGAAAGATCTAGTGGTAATGAACTTCCTCAACTTTTGTTTCTTTGGAAATGCCTTACATTGTCCCTCAATTTTGAAGGACAGTTTTACTGAATATAGAATTCTCAGTTGACAGTATTTTTCTTTCAGCCCTTTCAATATATCATCCCACTGCCTTCTGGCTTGCAAGGTTTTTGCTGAGAAATCCACTTTTAGTCTTATTGAGGATCACTTGTATAGGACAAGTTGCTTTTCTTTTGCTGCTCAAGGTTCTCTCTTTGTCTTTTAACACTTTGATTATAATGTGTGTTGGTGTGGGTCTCTTTGGGTTTAAACTATGTGGAAGTCATTAAACTTCTTGTATTTATATATCCATGTCTTTTCTCAAGTGGGCATGTTTTCAACCATCATTATTTCTTCAAATAACATTTCTGCTTCTTTCTCTCTCTCTCTTCTCTTTCTGGGAATCCCACAAAGAGTATATTGGTCCATTTGATGATGTTCCTAAGTTCATTAGGTTCTATTTACTTTATTTTTCTCTTTTTGCTCCTCAGATTTGATAACTTCAAATTACCTGTCTTCAAGTTACCTGATTCTTTCTTCTGCCTGTTTGAGTCTACTTGAACTCCTTTAGTGAACTTTCAAATTCAGTTATTGTAATTTTTAGCTCCAGAATTTAGTTCTTTTAAAAAATAACTTCTTTTTTGATATTGTTAGTAGTTTAAATACTGTTTTTCTGAACTTATGTAGTTCTTTGTCCATGCTTTTCTTTAGTTTCTTAACTACTAAGACAGTTGTTTTAAAGTCTTTATCTAGCAAGTCTCTGAAGTGTGTTTCTTCAGAGACTGTTTCTGGAGATTAATTTTGTTCCTTTAGGTGGGCCATGTTCCCTGATTCTTTGTATGCATTGTGATCTTTTGTTGAAAATTGAACATTTGAAAAAAATTCCATTTTCCGCAGTCTTTGAAGCCTGGCATGAAAGACTTATTAATCCGTGGATCCCTGAGCCTTGAGCACACCCCAGGGTAAAGGCTTCCTGTCTTCTCAGGTCCTTTCCGAGCATGCATACTGTTTAAGTCTGTGCGTGCCTTCCCTCCCCCCACCCCCTAATTCCCCTTGGCTGCTTTCAAGTGCCTGAATTTCTCTGAGACTTACCCTGGATTCTGCTCAGGAACTTAGACAGTCTAATGTAGTTCTCTTCTCATAACCTCTTACTCACAGGGGTCGGTGAGTCTGCTGTCCCCATTCCATTTTCATGCATTGCAGTAACTGCCCCTGCCTTCCACAGCTTCCAGCCTGAGATCCAAATTATGTTGCCATGCCTCTATGAGCTCCGAGGAGGGTAGGACGGATGCCAGTCCCTAGGGTGGTCTACAGATAGACCAGAACATTGTAAACAATTTCTTGTCTGCTCTTTCTGTTTCATCTAAAATTCCATGTGTGTTTCGTTATTGCCTTATCTGTATTTCTGGCTCTCTTTTTATTTCTACTATCACTTTTTGAGGATGTTGCATGCTTAGTTCATTAAACTGTATATTTCTTTTCATATAATTGTGCTTTAGTCATACTCCCCCAAGCCTGGTTGATTGTGTTTTTAATTGTTACTGAATTTTAAATGTTTTCTGATTTTCAGTGTAATTTTTCACTTGACCTTCAAATTCATCATGTCTATAAATTAAACATTTCCAAACATATAAAGTTGCTGTGGTTTTCTTTTTTTTTATTCAATTTTAATTGTATTGTGTTGTCCTTAGAGACTGTTATCTGTATAATATCACTCCATTTCAATATCCATAATACATTTAATTATTCCCTATAATCCCCCTCTGGAATGTTATCCCCATAAAGAAAGGAATTTACTTTGTGCAGTTCACTCGCATGTCCCCAGTGTCTAAAATGGTGTTTGGCACACAGCAATGCCTCAGCACTTGCTGAATTAAAGAATGACCGATGCTGTTAGCATACTTGATCACCAGAGTCTCTTTCTTCTGGGTGGTCTTTCTTGACCATTTAGAAGAAGATGCAAATTCCCATAGGCTGCAGTCTACATCCATAGATTTGACTCCATGGCTCACATCCATATGTGCCTAAAAAAAAGATCCAAATTTCCTGAGCATCAAAGTTCTGGAGACTTAATATGCAGCTTGGGGACTAGATCCCGCTGACCAATCCTGGATTATATGCTTGAAATTTGCTAAGAGAGCCGAGCTCCAGTGTTGGGACCACACACGAATACATGATAACTACGGGAGGTGATGGATATGTGAATTATCTTGATTGCTGTAATTATTTCCCAATGTATACATATATCAAAACATCACATCATATAATTTCAATAGGTGCAGTTTCATTTGCCAAAAGAGTAGACTGCAGGGGACTCTGTCCACTTCAGAATTAATTTGATTCTGCTCTGCCTGCTCTCAGCGCCCACGCGCTGATGTGACCCCTGCGCCCACAGATAAAAGAGGCTGACCGTCGCAGAACTGGAAGCCCTTATAAAATGTTTTTGTTTCCCATATTTAATGTTCTCCACAAAACCATATTAATGCGTTCTGTCAAGCAGCTGCAGAGTGGAGACAGCAGGTCATTACTCAGCTCGGTGTATCAAATAGATATTTTTGAAAATACACAAGCTTTGAAGATTTTTATTCTTCAGACAACTTTGGCTTGGAAAACTCTGTATATCTTAAAAGCAGTTTCATAATGTCAGTAGTTTCCTGTGATTGATAGTCTCAGCACACAGAGCTCACAGAGACATTAAAAATGTGGCATAGGGAAAAGAAAAAAAAAAGCACTTTACAATATTGGATTCTGTAGCAGTAAGTAATCTGCTCTTGGCTTTCCTTCCCTTTATGGAGGGTTTTTTCCTCCTCTGCTGAAAGGTCTGTGTTTTATTACATTCCAGTTTTGGACATACTAATAAAAAATATTTTTTTTCTATGCTTGCTAGAATCCTATTTCTCAACATAGACAGGATTATTGGATAAGTGCTGTAATTCTGTTTCTCTCTGGAATGCTGAAACCTCAAATTTAAACACACACACACACACACACACACACACACACACACACACACACAATTGCCAATAAGCAGGGATGCCAGATAGAACGCTGCCATTGGCAGGTGCCTCCCGGGGCAGCGGGATGCTTGTGCGTTGTATCCTCACTCACAGAAGGGGAGGTGCTTCCATCCCCCGGTGTGGGTGCTGAATGTAAGGGGCCAAGTGATACAGAGAAGCATTGAGATGGTATGTGGATCATTTTGGGAAACCCAGAGAGGTTATTCTTCCTGATGTGCAAATAAGTTCCTATTTTTCCTAACCAGAGTGTCCCGTGAGTCAGTTATGGTAGGATAGCTGCTAGAACACATGGCCCGTGAGTGTAGCGGCTCACTGGTCGAGTTTATGTCTTGCTCAGTGACTGTCTGGGAGAGGTGTTCACGTTGCCAGGGCAGCTGTCATTCACTGGTTCACTTGGGAACCCAGGCTCCTTCCGTCTTGTGGCTCTAGAGCAGGGGTTAGCGATTTTTCATTTTGGCAAGAGCCAGAGAGTAGACATTTTAGACTTTGCCTGCTCTATGGTCTCCGTCACAATGACTCAACATTACCACTGTCCTGTGAAAGCGGCCTTAGACAATCAATAAAGGAATGGGTGTGGCTGTGTTTCAATAACACATTATTTATGAAAAGAGGCGGCAGCCTGTCTTTGGCCCTTGGGGCATATAATAGTTTGCCCAACCCTGTCTTCAAGCCTGGTCATCCTCTTTTCCAGCAGAGAAAGGGAAGGACCTCGGAGAAGCAAGGTTTGCACAGGAAAGGCCTGGTAGTAAACACATCATCTCCCCTCAGGTCTCATGGGCTCAGAGCCAGGTTGATGATAACACCCAATGGCCAAGAAGGTTGGGGAATGTGGTCTAGCTTTGCGCCAAGAAGAGGAGGAAACACATCGGTGACCAGGCGGCAAACTTTGCTGCATCCGGTATAATAGAAAATCCGACATTGGAATTCAAGGTCCATCTTTGCACTATCCTATCATTTCTCAAACATAGGGCTCAAAAACCCCGGTTTTGTAACCAGACATATATGAGTTTGAATCCTAGCTAGACAGCTTTCTTGCAATGGACCCCTGGGGAATTTCCTTAGCCAATCTGTCCTCACCTGGAAAAGGAGAGTAACTATGGCTCATAGGGTTGCTGTGAATGTCGAGTAAAAACGGTTATCGTCACTTCCTAAAGGTTTAATAAACAGTACCTCTTATCATTATTATTTGAACAATGACTTACCCTACTTCCTGGTAGTGTATAATTTAACGCTTGCTGCTGGGTTTGAATCCCTGCTCCACGGCTTACTTGCTATGTAATCTTGGAGAAATGATCTAATCTCTCTGTGCCTCCATGTCTTCACTTATACAATTATGATGATGGTAGTACCTATCTAAGGGTGTTGTGACGACCAAGTGGTTTAACATACATGGAATCATGGGTGCCTAGACTTAATGCTTAGTAAATGGCATCTATAATTATTATCTCGGTACACTGATCCCTGGTATCCAAAGGGGATGCTAATGATAAAAATCATTATATATTAATATCCATTCACTAATTCATTTAGCATATATTGAATATGCAAGGCCCAATTCTGTTCTAAGTTCTAAGGAAATGCAGAACCCTGACATGACCCCTGTCTTCACTGAGCCTACAATGAGTTGGCTGATCCACATTTCGTTTTTTGAGCAGTCCCTGAAAGGGACCCTTTTAGCATGTTATCTACTTCTACCCTTTGCGATAATTCTGTGAAATTAGATATTATCCCCTTTATTTTGTAGGCAAGGTATGAGTTCAGAGAACAAGTAATCGGAGCAAGGTCACAAAGCTGGTGAGTGGCAGAGATGGCATTGGAAACGATGGCCTGCCCACTCAACTGCCCAGGATCTCAGCAATCATGCTGGGCTGACAGATATGGCCACATAAAAAGATTTGCCTGGCAAAGTAACACGGCTTAATGGGAATGAGGGCTGGAGGCGGAGTGGTCTGTGATGGTGAGGGTGGCCTCTTGGCTTCTCTGGAAATTTAGTTTCATCTCTGGACCATCTATGACAGCAAATGCCTTCTCTACTCGGATAACTTCAAACACCCCCAGGATTTGAAACCTATAATCTTATCAGCCAGGCTTGGTTCCCATCCATAGGCAAGCTGGACTTTTCAATTTAACCACCGGCTTAAAAAATGTGGAAAAAAAATAATAACACAAAGAAATCTACTGTCTCTAACCTTCTTTCAAATGATGAATGCTTTTTTAAGGCAAAATCCATCATTGGTCACTTCAGGGAGGAAATGTCAAGAAAAGTTATGGTTTGTTAGCTTTTACTTCTTGACATTATACAAGAAAGTAATTGAAGTACAACAAATGCCATGTTGCTTTACCTCATCTATTTATATAGCGATCTGACAAGATGAATATATATGTTACTGTGGATTTGGAAAAAAAAGTGACACAGGCCCCGTGATTCATTCTATTGTCTTATCAGTGCTGATCAAATGTGTTTTCCCTAAAGAAAACACACGGCAGAGGAATTGGTATTCTTTCATGTAGATTCCTGGTTATTAAACAATTGAACTCATTTTACCCTCATCCCCATTAACCTCTTATCTCAAGTTCTTAGAGCTTGAACATGGATGTATAATAAAGCACGCACAAATCCAATTCAATACCACAAATATTTATTTAGCACTCACTGTGCATGAGATACTATGCTGAACCGAGATGCCCTTAATTTACAATCTGGGATAATTCAGACACAGCCTGGGCTTAAATGTTACCATTATACCCTTTATGAGAAAAAAAAGAGTCTGCTAAGCAAATTGGCAAGGTAAATCTTACTATATATTATGTTATACTCCTGAAAACCCATAGGTAAATCAGATTTTAAAGGCACAAGGAGAGCTTGCCGTTCAAAGAATTTTATATTCATGGCTCTGAAGCATATATAATCACTGACAAATAAGGATTTTAAGTGAGACATTTAAAAGGTAAATGACCACTTTATTGAGGGATATTCTGTGACTAGTCCTATGAAAAAAAATCTCAAGGCTTGTTTCTATGACACCCGTGATCTCTTTGTGGTTGGGTAGTCTGGTTGTCAAGCAACTTAAATAGAAAAGACATGTTAAATTGCTATTTTTTTTTCTTCTGAAAGGTGTCAGCCACAAAACAAAGGTATAGGGCTGCTGCTTCTGTGGTAAAGATCTCTTTGGTTCTTCCCATAGATGGCTGGGGGAGAAAAGAGACAAGAAAGCTATATTTAAGTGGAAGAGGCAGGGCGAGCTTTCAATGTGTCTTAACCTTTTTATTTTGCTGAAATTGCCTTTAGAAAACCAGCTGGGATCTGAAGTGAGTTACCCGGGGGCACGGCATTAAGAAATCATGGGACAGTATCTCCTGCGGAATGAGGAGAGTATGACGATGGTACTTTGCGTTCGGTTACTCTGGTTTTTAAAGTCCCTTCCCTGAAACCGGTCTCTTTGCATAGGTTTCTGTCCATCTATAAATGGGCTGATAGATCTGACTGCGGAGACTTTGAATTAGGACCCTCATTTATATGTCAGTACTGGGTAGTAAGGAATTTGGCTTTTGCTCCAAGAGCGGTCTGGCTTTGTCCTCCACTTCTGGGAGGTAATATTTGTCACACACGATTGGAGTGTCTTTGCTTAGGGTAGAGGCTGGCCATGCCAGAAAGACCGGCCATGTGATTTACGGTGGAGGCTTGGGTCCCCTGGGATCAGCTGACTTGGAGACTGAGTTAAACAGATTGGGCAATTATGATTATGTAACAACTTTGAAAATCTAAGCTTGGGTACGCATCCCTGGTTGGTAATACTCTGTGCGTATTGTCACTTGTTAATGCTGGGAGGATTATGCCCCCGGATTTCAGGGGAGACTTTACATTTGTAACCCTCTTGTTGACGTTGCTTGATTTTAATGTTTTCCCTGTCATAGATCATAACTGTGAGTAGAATAACTTTCAGTGTGTTCTGTAAGTTTTTCTAGTGAATTATAAAAACTGAGGGTGGTTTTGGGAACCCTCCCAAACTTGTAATGGGTGTCAGAAGTGAAAAGAGTTTGGGGGACTGTTCCCTCTTACAGGGCAGTTTGGCTGACTACGGTTGAGTACCAACTGAAAGGGGTCTAGTGACACGCAAATGTGTCCAGTTATACATAGCCACGGTATCGTGCCTCAAAACTCACCCCCAAACAAGAAAATTCACTTGGGGGTACTTGTAAAATAGTCTAAATTTGGTAAGTTTAGAAAAACAGCATAAACAGAACTCTTTTTATGCTACCATTTGATATGGGAGCAATTTTAACGATGCTGAATGATTTCAGAAGTTGTTAACTTACATACCCTCAGGACCCAGCCAGGAAACCTAAATTAGTGAAGCCCTAGCTGAGATCTGTGATGAAATGAGGAACTTAGGAGGTCTGTCTGGAAAAAAGTCCAGCCCTTGTTAATATAACGAGAATAGTTTCAGCACCATTGATGTCACCTGGCAGCCGAGGAGAGTGGACTGGAATGCACATGCGTGAACAATGACGACTTCACTGTACTAGTCAGTGGGGGCGGTAGATGCTGTTGAGTGAGCATGTGAGGGAGAAGGGAGGGAGAACGAGAGGGAGAGAAACATATAAGAGAGAAACATGGATCAGTTGCCTCTTGCACGTGCCCCAACGAGGGACCAGACCCACAACCCAGGCATATACCCTGACCGGGAATTGAACCAGTGACCTTTCACTTTGCAGTATGATGCCCAACCAACTGAGCCACACCAGACAGGGCTCCAGCTCTTTTTACGTCAGTTTTTGCTGGACTCTATCCATGCAGCTACATTTATTTCTAACTTACTGGCATAAAGTTGTTCATAATATCCTCTTATAATCTTATTAATGGTTCTAGAATCTGTAGTAGTCCTCATTTCTAATTTATGACTTTGATTATCTGTGTTCACTATCTACTTTTCTTGGAGTCTTAGCATGGATTTATCAATTTGGGTAGTTTCTCCAAGAATCAGCTTTTGGCTTTGTCGGTTTTCCTTATTGATGTTTGTTTACTATTTTGTTAATTTCTCTTCCTGTATTTCTTTATACCACTTTTGTTTTCCTTTTTCTAACTTATTGACATATATGTGTAGCTCTTGATTATCCATCTTTTTCCAATAAAGCTATCATTTTTAAAAGCATAGGCTTATCTGAAGCTTATAAGTATCTATGTCTACACATAAATAGCTTATTTTCTATTAGTTTTGCTATTATTCAGTTAAAATATATATGAATCCTCATTGTAATTTTTCAACCTATGGATTATTTTAGAAGTATGTTTTTAAATTTTCAGACTTATGGATTTTTCTAGCTTATGTTTTATAATTGATTTGCAGCTTCATTGTCATATAGTGAGAAAACATACTCTGAGGATTTCAATCCTTAGAAATTTTGTGGATACTTGCTTTATGGACCAGCAACATTTGTAAATCTTCCATACGTTCTCAGAATGGGTGTTTTCCATAGTTACTTGGTGAAGTATCTAGAGCAGTCATGTTAAGTCAAATTTGTAATTGTTTCGTTCAAATCTTCTAGATCTTTACTGATTTTTGTTTGTTTTGTAAGCGTTCTCTAAAATCTCCCGCTGTCACTGTATTTTCTCTCATTGTATCTTGTTAATTTTTGCTTACTGTATTATGAAGGTACACAATTAGGTACATACAAATCTGTTGTTACTATATCTTCAGGAAGAAGTAAAAAATTCCTCATTAGGCCGCCCTGACTGGTGTAGCTCAGTGGATTGAGCGCAGGTTGGGAACCAGGGGGTACCAGTTTGATTCCCAGTCAGGGCGCGTGCCTGGGTTGCAGGCCGGGTCCCCAGTGGGGGCTGTGTGGGAGGCAACCATGCATTGCTGTTTCTCTCCCTCTCTTTCTCCCTCCCTTCCCCTCTCTCTAAGAATAAATAAATAAAATCTTAAAAAAAAATTCCTCATTAGGATAAGGCATTTTGCATTAAATTCTACTTGGTCTGATATTAATACAGCTTTACAAAGTTTTATGCTTATATAGTATATTTTCTGTCCTTTTATTTGTAACTTTATACATTCTTATGTTTTAAATATCTTTTTTCATAAACAAGTTATACTCTAAAATATCTTGTTGACATTATTTTTTATTTAATTAGAATTATTGCACAATCTATATTTACTCTTGTATCATTACTAATATATTTGAGTTTAAATCTACAATCTTACTAAAAGTCTTTTATTTCTTCTAAAGTTCTTTGCTTATTTTTATCTCTTTTCTTATATTCTTTTGTATTGATAAAATAGTTTTTATTTTATCTCCTCTACTAGTTTGGAGGTTATACATTATTATGTTATAAGAGGGAGGACCCAAAAAACTGGAATTTATTTATAAAAAATTGTGTATTTATTCTTACATGTTTAAACTTCAGTCACCTTCAAAGTGCTCTCCACTTGATGCCATACACCTATCGAGGCTTTTTTTTTCCCACTGCTCAAAACTGTTTTTGAACTCGTTGATTTTGATGCCTGTTAGTGCTTCTGCTATTTTTTTGTTTTGCCTCTTCCTCACTGGCAAAATATTTCCCTTTGAGAACCTTTTTCATCTGGGGAAACAAAAGAAGTCACTTGAGGTGAGATTGGGTGAATGAGGGGGTGTCCAGGGGTCACGCTGTTTTGGGTCAAGAACTGCTGAACACTCAGCACGGTCTGGGAAGGTGCGCTTGTAAATCACCTGTCCCGAATGGGCAAAGGTGTTGAGTCTTCAAAAAAAAATTTACTGAAGCCAAATGCAGCCTCTCACAACAACACCAGCTGGTACACTGATACAGATGGGTTCCTAGAATACTCACCTAGCGGGGGAAGCCTGTACTACAAGGGGCCTGCCCTCCAGAAGATAATTCTGGGTTTTTTTTGGTCCCCTATTGTATGTTACAGAGATAACATTTGCAATGTCAATATCTAGATTATACAAGGATTCTTTTTTATTTAATAAGAAAATGATGGGGAACACAAAAGAATAGAAAAGGATTATCAACAGGCAGTTTTCAGATGGGAAAACCTCAGTGATTAACCAGGATGTGAACTGATGCTCAACCTCACTTGCCATCAGAAAAATACAGATTAAGACAACAAGGAGATACCACTTTATACCCATAAAATTTGTAAACATTAAACGATGTATTTGGATAATGCCGAATGTTGGCAAGGATGGGGGGAATGGGCAAATTGTCTATACTCCTTATGATTGTTTAAACTTATCCAGCTGTTCTTAAGCACAGACCAGCAGTATTTAGTAAAACTAAGCATTGTACAATGCAGCCACCCCACTCTCGGGTAAAAAACGTCAGTGTATCAGGGACATGTGTGAAGATGCTCATCATCATCTGTTTAGAGGCAGGAGGGCAGCAACCTAGATGAAAGCAGTAAGAGTAAATAAATCATAAGAAGTGAAAAAATAAGACAACTGGGTCTAACAAAAAAAATTGCTACACAAAACCATGTTATTTATTTTTCAAAGGCACAAACAAATCTGAGCACATTTTCCAAACATACTGGAGCAGTTGCCCCTGCGGGTGATAGGGAATGGGAGGGGGCTCACAATGAAGACAAAGTGTACTTAAGTGAATAAAACAAGACAAGGGTGTGTACGGGTGATACCAAGGAGCTGATTCATTCAATTCAAGAAGGGAGTCACTTTACATTAGTGACTCCAAAAGCCAATCACACAGGTTACAATTTTGCCATTTGCAGAATACCTAGACAGTGTACTCAATATATTCTTTAAATAGCTTCATTGAAAGCATAAATATTTGCTTTAAAAAGGAAGCTTCATGTCACACCTATCAAGGGAAGACTAGTGCATTTTCCTAGTAAATAGAAGGTAAGCGTAAAAAATACGTGGAAACCAAACAGTGCTCTGAAGTTCCCGCTAATGGCTGAGCATGAGGTTGGCCGCTGGGGGGAAAAAAGAGATTAGCAAGACTAGAGAGTCACTAAAGATATTAACGCCAGCCTACAACATTTCTTTCCTTTATAATCAAGAGAGGGAAAGAAAATTGAGAAGGGAATATAACTTTTATGCACTGTGCTTTGGAAATATTTAATGCCATTAGCTGCCATTTAATGCAAAGCCTGAAGTTATCTTGAGACTCACACCGGTGTGATGTGCCTCACACTTTGGGAAACGTGGGTGTGGGTGGTTGCTAAGGTCTTCTCCAGCTTTAACTTTCTGAAATTGCATGAAATTTAAAAAGCCACACAAGATGGGAACCTTGTAGCGATGAGGAAATATTCCTGTTGAAAAAAACACCATGCAACAGAATGGATTCCCAGGAGAGGAAATAGGGCTTCATTGCTAAAATGCTAAAAACCTGAAGTGCTGCTGCTGCAAGAGTGATGAGCTTTGGGCGACGAAATCAGATCTTCTGCCTTGTCCCCATTTCACAGACCTTGGCCCCTGTTCTGGAAGTGCCGGGGATGATCCTGGGGAAGCTCCCTGGGACCAGGGGTTGTTGATGAGTGCCGCTGGTGATGCAGCTTTCGAGGTGTGTTGGGGTCGGTGAACAAGGTAAGCAGAAAGACAAGAATTCCTGGAACATGGAGATCCGTGAGTCTGTGACTTATCTAGAAGTTTCCAGAATAGCGATTGATTTAGGATGGCACACTGAATATTCTCTCTCGAGCAATGGAGGGTATAGATATTATTTACCATGAGTTCTTCTCGACCTGATGAAGACTATTAGGTTGCTAGCGACAGCAACCTAATAAGCAAGAAACTGAGAAAATGCTAGCAGGACTGGTCTGTTTTCCTCTTGTTCTGTAGACACAAACCCTCATCCAGAGTCTGCATGAGAGCAGGGGCCACGTCTATTTCTCTTCTCCTTTCCTTCCCTTCCTCTCCTCTCCCTCCTCTTCCTCCTTGCCCCTTCTCCTTCTTACTATTGCTATTTTTTTTATCATGCTCTCTTTTATTGCTCTATATCCAGTGTCTAACACAGTGTCTGGTCATTGAAGTCACTCAGTAAATACATATTGAGTAGATGAGAGCTATTTCTCAAAGCCCCGCTGACAAAGGCTGGACTTCGTGAGGCTTGGAAGAAAAGTCCGTTATCTTAGCTGTTTTGCTGAGCTGTAGCTCTGGGTGAGTCCCGGAAGGTGTGTCTGTGGGGGGAGGACAGGGGGTGGTTGAAAATTTCAAGGAGGCAGGAGCCCTAAGTTTTAGTCCTGGCTTTGTCATGGCTTTGTGGCTTTGGACAAGTCATGTACCTTCTTTTCGCTTCTTCGCTTACAAAATGAAGGGACTGGATTAGGACAGGTTTAGTGTTGTCTATAGTTCAAGACTTAACAGAAGAAGGGAAGACACCATAAAGTAGCAACAGAAGAGAAAGGGGAATGTGCCTGTATTGTGGGGTGCTGCTGGAAATTGACTTTCGGGAGTTTTCACTTTTGGATGAAATACTAATGACCGAAACAGACATATAAACCCTGATGTAATGGAAGGAGGGCTTGCCAGTACATTATCTTTGAAAAAGGAACTTAAAATGTCCTTTTCAATGGAAGGCAGACACATTTCTAACTCTTTTTCCGGAGGCGGATGCTACGCAGTATGTTTAGAAGCTTACTTTTCACTACACACATGGCAGATATTTGTAACCGGAGAAATGATCCTCTCTGTAAATATTGCCCAGTAAATTAATCAAACTTCGACTGGAAACTGATTAAATATCAGGTGCTTAGCTGGATACTTTGAAGATGAAGAGCAGATGGTGCCTTCCCTCAGGGAGTTTTAATCTGGTGATGCCGAACGGAGGATCGCTGAGGCCTAACCGAGAAAACGGAAACACCTCTAAGTATTTAAAAGTAGGGAATTTAATGCAGAAAGTCATTACGCAGATGATGGGGTTGTTGAGAGGCCAACAGGGAGATGATGCAGTGACTCTGGTCATGACACGGACCCCCTATGACGGTGGTTTTTGGAGGCACGGAAAAAGACGTGACCCAGGGTCAGTGACAATGTCCACGGAAGGCAGTGGAAGTGGGATTGAAAGGCTCAGAGAGAGGCTAGAGAACTCACCAGACGACAGCGCGCCACAGGGAGGCTTGGAGGATACACCCTTTCGTGAGGAGGTGAGAAACGTGCCAGTGAGAGGGCCGCCGCGTCCTTTGGAGGCCTGGGCGGTGGCCGCTCAGCAGGCCAGGGCCACCTGTGGGAGACGCCACACCAGAGCTGGGCTGGTCCGCAGAGGCGGGACAGCGACCGCACTGGGAAAGTGGGGGCCGGATGGCGACGTGAGACACTGGGTAGACCCAATTACTGTCATGAACTGAAGAGTCAGAGGAGCAACCAGGAAGGTCCCTGCAGAGGGTTATAAAGATGCTTCATAAAAAATGGCATCTCTGGGGGCAAAACAACTGAGCACCCAGTAGGAGTGCCTCCGAATCGGTCCATTCCACAGAAATCAAGGATGGACGATCGGAAGGCTGAGAGCGATCCCTCCGACTAAGAAGGCGCAGCCCGTGCCCATTTTTGCCAGCCTGCAACCCAACGCCAAGTGGATGCCCCAGCGATTCGTCGGGCTTTCCCCAAAGGGACTTACAGCTGTTTGCAAGGAAATGCTGGACACAGGACCCCAACTGACACCGATACATAGAGGCCATAGTGTGTTCATGACTCCTTCTCACCCTGCTTTTAGAGTAGGGGTGTCCGGGACCAGGTTTGAGGTCCCAGCTCACAATCTGCGAGCTCTGTGGACTCACCCAGCCATCGTGCCCCAGGTTCAGATGTAGAACTGGGACAGACGCACTTCAGAGTTGCTGTAACGCGTACTTTCCGTCCTTGGTAGGAATGACCATAGTGGGGAAGGGCAAGCCTCTGACTTCCCAACCCGGGCAAAGAGTCAATTACACATCATATCTCATCCCAAGGGGGATGGTGGCAATTAGTGCCGCTCAAGGACCTGGAGCATGCAGAAGTGGTGGCCCCTTCCTATCTCCATTCAGTTCATTAATCTGGCCCCTGCCAAAATCAGATGGCTCACAGAAGGTGGCAGTGAGCTACGGCAACCGCAGCCACTGCCGCTTCTACGTCAGATGTGGTCTCTTTGCTAGAGCACATGAAAAGGCCACCATGTTCTAAAATTGTGTATTCATAGAAAATTCGAGGCTCAGTAAGGCCAACAGACCAGGAGCCGATTGCCACTGAAAAGGTAGTTTGGCCCTGGCTGGTGTGGCTCTGTGGATTGAGTGCCGGCCTGCTATCTGAAAGGTCGCTGGTTCAATTCCCAGTCAGGGCACATGCCTGGGTTGTGGGCCAGGTCCCCAGTTGGAGGCGTGTGAGAGGCAACCGATTGATGTATCTCCTGTACATTCATGTTTCTCTCCCTCTCTCTCTCTAAAAATAAATAAAATATTTTTTTTTAAAAAGAAAAGATAGTTTATTGTACACAGTTCCCAAGGGGAAAGGGCATGCCACACCACGGGGGTGGGGGCTAATGGGAAGGCAGCAGGGCCAGTCAGGAGGCAGAGGTGGGGTGTGGGGGAGAGAATGTGGGCAACAGCTTTCATGTGGTTTCTTTGAGAAGGACGGGGGGTGCAGAGAGACAGGGTAAGTAGGCTTAGAATTGGCTAATTTGAACAATTCCAGCTGGCTTTGGGGCACAGGGTCTGTCCCTAGTGGTCTGGTACCTGGCCCTGGGGTGATGAGGAAGGGTAACGAGTGTCCCAGAGTGTGAGACCCCAACAAAGGAGGTGGTTGAGGGTGTGGGTTCTGGGTTGGTTGGTCTGCATCTGAAAGGTGTGCTAGTGAGCAAGTTAATCCCCATCTCTGGGACTCAGCTGACCCTGGGAAGGGCAGTCCTCTAGAGTCAGCAAGACCACGGGTGTCGGCGTACTGACACACAGAAACTAGGAGACAGACTTACTACACACAGGCACACCGTCGGTGGCCATTGACCTGGTGAATGGGTCCTTGTCATTCCCTCTCCAATAAGAGAATTGGGAACCATCTGCGTGCACGTGCAATGCTCAATAGTTTGCATTTGCAGTTTGCTCCAGGATGGTGTTAATGCTCTACCTTCTGTCATAACAGGACCGGGATAGATCTGGGCTGTTTAAACATCCCGCAGAAAATCGCATTGGTCCACTGTGTGGACAGCATCATGCTCATTGGTCTATTGTGTGGATAGCATCATGCTCATTGGTCCCCTGTATGGACAGCGTCATGCTCACTGGTCAACTGTGTGGATAGCGTCATGCTCACTGGTCCACTGTGTGGACAGCGTCATGCTCACTGGTCCACTGTGTGGACAGCGTCATGCTCACTGGTCAACTGTGTGGACAGCGTCATGCTCACTGGTCCACTGTGTGGACAGCGTCATGCTCACTGGTCCACTGTGTGGACAGCGTCATGCTCATTGGGCTATACACGCGAGAAGTGGGTAGCATGTTGGGAGCTTTGGTATGATGAGTGCAATCCAGAGGGTCACACAAGCAGCTATGAAGATCTAGGGACCTGTCGTACCAATAACATTTTTTAGGGGTTAATTTGTAGAAAGGCATGATTGTTCAAAGTTGGGGTGAAAGGCCCTCTTGTCTAGGGACAGCTTTGTTGGTACACTCACCCACTCTTAGGACTCTCCAGAGACTCACCAAAAAGTCTTTTATGATCTTATCACAGCTTGACGTCTCCCTCTCTCTATACCAAACCTCCTTCCTTCCCTCCCCTTCTCTGCTGTTGACCCCGAAGTACTTCCTAATCCATCTTCTATACCCTCATCTCCTTCATAGAATCTGCTTCCTGGGAAACCCCACCTACAACAAAAGCCTTTCCCTTCATTACTATTCAAGCATCAAACACTCACAGAACAAATAGGTCTATGAGCACAGATAGAAACGAAACCTAGCAAAACAAATGGAAACAAATGAGTGCTCTTCTAGAAATGTCAATCATTGCTTTCTCCGCCCATACCCTCACCCCAGCTGAATGCTGGCAGGGGCATGTTTGTACCACGTGACCTATTCCTCTGACCAAGTCCACGTGCTCAGTGAGTACCTGATCTGAGGATAGCTCATTCAGTGGTTGTCCAGTGGGAAGTGATTGGAGCGGTCTGGTATGGACACAGGATGAGTCATGTCCATCAAATTCTCCGCTAAGGAATACTGAGAGAGTGGACAGAGACTGAGCTGGCTAGCTGTTGCATCCAGGGGATGAAGGGTGTGGTAGGAGCAGTTTGGGAGTAGATATTGCAAACTCTTTGCAAAAAAAAAAAAAAGAAAAAGAAAAAGAAAAAGTGATACATGTTTGCTAGAGGGCATTTGGAAAATACAGAAAAGCACAAAGAAGAGAAGACATCACCTTTATTTGTCCTGTGAGAGAGAACCGTTGCTTGTACTTGGGCGCCTATCCTTCTGTTCATGCACAAACACACGGTTCTGTTTTGTAATTTTCCCCCGATACAATCTGTGCCAACACTTTCTGTGCGACTAAACATGCTTGCAGGCATGATTTCCTAAGAACTGTGTAGGATCCCTGTAGATGGTACGTCCCAGGGAAGCAACGGAAGAAAGGGGCCCACGGGGACTGTGAACTCGCCCGCCTTCCGGGGGCTTCATTTCTGCCTGGAACCCCTGTTCGGCGAAGGGCTGTATGACCTCAGGAGGGCACTATGTTTCCAAAATTCTTCCGAGCACAAGCAATCCTTGCATCTCCTGTATAACCTCCTTCCTCCATCTTATGTTGCTTTTGAAAATCGTAGCTCTTGGGCATCTCGGGGCTGCGGAGAATGGGTGGCTTGGGGTTGGTCTGCCCACGGTCTGGGTCCTGGGACCCCCTGCCAGGGCCTCTCTGGCTCCCGGATCTGCCTCTCCCTTCGCCATCCCTTCATTTCCCTGCACAATGCCAGCAGCCACCAGCAGATGGCGCTGTGAGCAAGTGCGTCTGCCTAGGTGTGATTTACACAAACCCTTAAAGGCTTTAAATATTTATCCACAAAATTCAATAAAGCTGTTCATCAAATCTAATGCTTAGAATTTGGGCAGCCCATGAAAATATTATAATATTTTTGCCCGAGGTTCCAGACTCCTCTTCTGTGCGGCGTGTTTGTGTACTCAGACTCCTGATACTTGTTTATCAGCACCAGGAAGGAATTCATGTTTCATATTGGAGGTTTTGCAAGAGATGAGGCCTGGAAAGCCTTCCTAAAATTTTCCTCTAGATATTGCAGGGATCGTGAGCTCCTTACCTGACTGAGAAGTCAGCGAGGTGAGTCACAAGTCTGATCCATCTCTGTATCCCAGCAAGGGCCTGGCAGAGAGGAAGGCTCTGGGAACAAATTAATTCAGGGAAAGGGCAGCTGGGTAAAGTTGCCTTGTGTGTGTGTGTGTGTGTGTGTACATGCGCATGTGGGTACAGGGAAGGGGTTAACAGTTGATGATACTCATCCATTGACCTGTTGTATGTCTACTGCCCCCCTCTGGAGAATTTGGAAATGCATCTGGTTGTCAACTGATTGGGTGGGTGGACGGGTAAGGGGACCCCGCTGACATTTGGTGGGCAGGATCCAAGGATGCAGGACCTTGCAGGAAACAGTTCAGTGCAAAACGGTGTCTGGTCCAAAATGCTGGTGCTCCCCCTGTGAGAAGTCCTGAGCGGCTTCTTTCTAGCTGGTGGTATCACACAAGTCTCCCAACATCTCTGTGCCTCAGTTTTCCTCATCTGTAAAATGGAGGCATAAACACGTAGCTGGATTAACTCACAGAATTATGGGCTTCCCATACGTAACAGGTTACTTTTACAAATTATAAAGCACTATATGACCTAGTGACCTTCTTGGTCCACAAGAATTTTCACCCATAAGCCTTGCCTCATGGACCACGGAGCTGTAACCTGCGGAGGCCTGAGTCACACAGGTAGGACTCAGGCCTGCTCCTACCTGAGTCTTCACCATCTTGGTCATGAGCTCCACTCTCCTCAGTCGCTCAAGCCCCAAATCAGAGCCATCTTTGCTTCTGCCTTTTCTTTCACCCTTGGCCCGAGTCCCATCTCTCAGCGTTCATATCTATTCTACATTAAACAGCCCAGATCTGTCTCTTCATCTTTCCTACTTCCACCCTAGCCAGCCATGGCCTCTGACCCCCCCAGTGGTTCATTGCAGATCACAAGGTTTCCTCTCTTGCCATCTCTACGACCCCGGTCAGAGTGGTCTTCTAAAGATGCCTATCAGATCATGCCATTTCCCAATTTAAAACCCTTCACTGACTTCCCACCTCCCCTGGAGTCACAGCCACACCCTTCACTGGATTATAAGGCTTTGCATGCTCCGCTCTCTGCTAACACGTTTTGGAACCTTATCACACGACGCCGTCTGCATGCTTAGCACGGTGCGTGCTCGGCACGGTGCACTGATGCTCTCTCTGATTCCCAAACTCTCCCTCGCCTCAGGGATTTTGCTCTTCCTGTTCCCCCTATCCAGAACATTCTTGTCTAAGTCTTTCACGTCTTCAAACTCAGTTCAGATGTCCCTCCTCAGAGAGGCTTCAGCTGGCCTCCTCTCGCAGACCAGTCCAACTAGGCAGTTTCTATCTCGTTATCCCGTTTAATTTCTTTTACAGTGCTTGTCCCCCTCTGAGTCAATCTCACTTGTGTTCATCTGTTTGGTCTATTACAATGTGACTGTCGTGAAAGCAGGTGCCCTTTCTGACTTGTCCCCACTGTGGTCCTAGAATCTAGGACACTGCCCAGCACAGAGCGAGAGCTCCAGGAGATGTTTGCAGCTGAACCACAGGGCGGCCCTGGCTCCGGCTTTCTCGTGGGGTTGCAGTGGAGCTGACGCCCAGGCTTAGTCACCTGAAGGCATGGCCGGGGCTGGAGGTGCGCTTCCAGAATGGCTCCCCCATGCGGCTGCTGGCCGGAGGCCTCAGTCCCTTGGCACCTGGGCTTCTCCACTTAGTTGCATCTGACCTTGAACAAGCAACCTGAGAGAGAGAGAGCAAAGGGGACCTCCCCGCCCATTGTCACGATTGCCATATTCTTGTTGTTAGAAGAGAGTCGCTAAGCCCAGCGCACACCCCAAGAGAGGGTCTGAGAAGCTGCCTTTCGGAGGGAGGTGTGTCGAGGGAGGGTGGACAAGCTGTAAAACCACCACGCCCAAGTCCTCAGATCCTCAGCCCCGTGCTCTCTCACGCACCGTCGTGCCTACCTCTCCACCAGGCTCACCTAACCCTTCAAAGTGCGTCATTGGTGACAAGGCAGCAAGAGGTAAAAATGAGGAAAACCCACGAATGCCTCCTTCTGGACCAGCAAACTCAGCGTGTGGTGTGGGGTCAGCAGCATCCTCTTTGCGTGTGAAGGAGTGGGCATGACCCGTACACACGTCATTTTGTCCCCTTCTTCTTCTTCGTGCTGACCTCACTTCTTCCCACGCTGGTGTTTGCGGGAGGGCGGTACACATACCAGCTTGGCCTTCAAGCTACAAAAGAAAAAAAAAAAAAACACATGAGGCCCCCGTGATAACACAGAAAATCCAAAGCCAAGGGAAACTTGTCTCTGAGAATCCTTGTTAATTGAAGTAATTAAATCAGCAGGAAGCCATCTGAACAATTATCGCACTACAAGGAAAAACACATTTTAAGGCCTTAGAATAAACATTCCAATAAACAGCTATTAGTTTATATTTGTAAATACCATCAGCCTATCAGGAAATTTGCTAATAGATTTTTAATTAAGGGGAACTGCACGTTGATAGCAGAGCTGTAGGGCCTTGAGTTCAGCGTCCTTTGCCTGGGTTGGCTGTGGAGACTTGGACTTGCTTTGAGACAGTGGCTTGATCTTTCTTGGCCAAAGTTGTTGATAGTTTTTTTTTTTAATAGTTTAAAGATTTTATTTATTTATTTATTTTTTAGAGAGAGGAGAAGGGAGAGAGAAAGAGCAATGTATGGTTGCCTCTCACATGGCCCTTACTGGGGACCTGGCCCGCAACCCAGGCATGTGCCCCAACTGGGAATCGACCCTCTGGTTCCCAGCCCACACTCAATCCACTGAGCTATACCAGCCGGACTGTTGATAGTTTTGTTGTTGTTTTGTTTCTTTATCCCAGACAAGGTGACTCATCAGGAGCTGGTTCAGTGGGATCTCTATGTCCTCACAGGGGACACCCGCAGTCTTGTGGCCGTAAAAGAAGGAGCAGGTCCTTATAGAAAGGCCGTCGATGCTGTAGTTGGAGAAGTCTCGGTCTGGGTGTTGTGCCTCGGTGCGTCTGAGAGCGTCTCCCCATTGGAAACGGATGATAATTTTTAAAGGAAGCATAAATAGCTTACTTTAAAAAAATTATTTAGAGAGGGGGAAGGGAGGGAGAAAGAGAGGGAGAGAAACATCAGTATGAAAGAGAAATATCGATTGATGGCCCCGATAGAGGACCGAACCCGAAACCCAGGCACATGCCCTGATGGGGAATCGAACTGGTGACCTTTCACTTTGCGGGATGATGCCCAACCCACTGAGTCATGCCAGTTGGGGCAGCTTAGTTCTTTTGTAAAAAAAAAAAAAAAAGAAATTGTTCTTTTTGAAGTTCTTTCCAGTACATTATCTCATTAATTCTCACGAAAGCCTTGTGAAGTACATAACACAGATATGATTATCCTCATTACCCAGATGAAATGATCGAAGGAGCTGTGACTTAATGCCACCCAGGAGTTCAGGAGCAGAGCTAGGATGGATGCCAGGTCTTCCAGCGGACCCTGGTCTCTCTCCACCTTGATGTTTCCTGTCTTCTTTTAATGTGATGGAGACTAACTCTGAGGGGCTCAGCTTTATGACCCTGAAGATGGGAAAGAAAAGCCTTTTCCATGGACACAAAGTTATGTACAAATTCAGGGGATTTGATCCCCCCGAAAGTTAACGGTGGGCTCCTCCAAGGGTCTCTAATCCCATGACAAGAACCCTGGCCATTTACCCAGCTACAAGGTGCCATCTGCCTCGCAGAGGTTTAGACTTTGTGCAAGAGCTGAGCATCCACCTTTCCTAGCTCTAAGTCGAGATTTCCTTGCCCATCAGTTCCCTTTAAGCCTGGTGTTGGACAGATCAGTCCACAAGGCTCATCCTCTGTGTTTCACTCTCAGAAATCACCCGTGCCAGCTCTCCCCTTAGTATCTTGTGATGAAAGGTTTTGGAATCAGATATTTTGACACGTTCTCTTAGCCCTTCCTCCAATTCAAGGTCCAATCTGGGGGTGCTGCTTGGGTCTGGCATTCCCTGGCTCTGCCTACTGACACACCCTCTTTATGTCCCTCTTCTCTGAAATCTCGGGGGCAGAGTCATATGATAAAGTTCTTACTTGACACCTGAGTGGCCTGTAATATGCTAACACTTCTGTGTCCTGTTAGTATTGCATTAAGCTAATATGACACTCATTCAAGGTGACAGGAAAAATGACTAATACAATAAGACCTCGGTCTCGTTCTCTAGGGCTGCCACGCGTGTCTGATTTAATTCACCTGAAACCTGCCACGGATGGGAAGGGTAAGGTGCAAATGGAAGTCCCTGAGAAACCGAAACAACCAGATATTTCCTGCCTGCCTTTCCCAACCACCACCCCCCCCCCCCGCTCCTCCTCCACCTCCTAAATCCTGGGGCGGGGAGGGGGTGGTGTTGGAGGGGCCGACTGAGGAAAAGTGGCCGAGTAGGAGGAGTGGTTGGTTGAATGCACTAAGTCTTGGATTAAGACAGATCTGGATTCAAGTCTAAGCTCTGCCAATGATTGATCCTGGGCAAGTTGCTTAAATCTTTTGAGTTTCCGATTCTGGTGAAAAATGGTACCATAAGTTCATGGGGGCAACGCTGAGGATTAAATAAAGGCATGGGTGTGTAGTAGATACCTTGAAACAATGACGGTGACAGCGAGGGAGACAGCAACACAAGCATGCTGGACCTCGAAACAGAACTAGAACTGGAATTACTCAGAAAATACGTGGATCTGGAGATTCACTTAAACATTTCTTTTCTTGTGATTAAAAATGCATAGTGTAACACTCACCACATCTTCAACTTCTGAGTGCACAGTTCAGTAGCGTCAAGCATATTTGTGTTGCTGTGCAACAGATCTCTAGAACTTTTTCATCTCGCAAAACTGCAGCTCTGTCCCCATTGGACAACTCCCATTTCCCCTCCCCCAGCCCCCGACAACCACGTGCTACTTCCTGTTTCCGTGAATTTGAGTAGTCTCAGTACCTTATCTAGGTGGAATCATACAGTGTATGTCTTTTGGTGACTGGCTTATTTCATTCGGCATAAATGTCCTCAAGTGGCATCCATGCTGTAGCATGTGTTCCAATTTCCTTCCTTTTTTTTTTTAAGATTCTAGAGAGAGGAGAAAGGAGGGGGAAAGAGAGGGAGAGAAACATCAATGTGCGGTTGTCTGTTGTGCACCCTCAACCATGGACCTGGCCTGCAACCCAGGCATGTGCCCTGACTGGGAATTGAACTGTTAACCCTTTGGTTCACAGGCTGGCACTCAATCCCCTGAGCCATACCAGCCAGGGTGATAATTTCCTTCCTTTTTAAGGCTGAATACTATTCCATTGAAAGCATATAGACCTTTGGGTTGCTTCTACCTCTTGGCTATTGTGGATAATCTTGTAAAGAACATGGGTATGCAGATATCTCTTTGAGACTCTTCTGGGTATAGACCCCAGAGTGAAATTGCTGGATCGTGTCTATTTTTAATTTTTTGAGGAGTCACCATACTGTTCTCCATAGCAGCTGCACTGTTTTACATTTAAAATGTTTTTCCATTTTCATCAACAATGCACAAGGATTCCAAGTTCTCTACATTCTTGTCAACACTTGTTATTTTCTGGTGTTGTTTTTTTGTTTTTTGATAGTAGCCATTTTAATGGGTGTAAGGTAATATACCATTGTGGTTTCCCTGATTATAGTAATGATGAGCATCTTCTCAGATGCTTGTTGGCCATTTATATAACTTCTTTGGAGAATAATCCTTTGCACATTTTTTAAAACATTTTCTTTATTTATTTTTAGAGAGAGAGGAAGAGAGGGAGAAAGAGAGGGAGAGAGACAGCAATGTATGGTTGCCTCTCACATGGCCCTCACTGGGGACCTGGCCTGCAACCCAGGCATGTGCCCTGACTGGGAATCGAACTGGGACCCTCTGGTTCCCAGCCCATGCTCAATCCACTGAGCTACACCAGCCAGGGCTGCACATTTTTTTTTGTATTTGCTTTTTTTGTTGTTGGGTTATAGTTCTTCTGAATATTAATCCCTTGCCAGATATATAATTTGCAAATCTTTTTCTCTCATTCTGTAGGTTGCCTATTCACTCTGTTGATTATGTCCTTGGATGCACAGAAATTTTAAATTTTATTGTAGTCCAATTTGTCTATTTTTCCTTTTTTTTTAACCTGCGATTTTGATATTATATCCAGGAAATCCTTGTCAAATCCACGGTCATGAAACTTTCCCCTATATTTTTTTGTAAGCGCTTACAGTTTTGTAGCTCTTACAGTTAGCTCTTTGATCCAGTTGGAGATACTTTTTGTATGTGATGTCGGATAACAAACTTTATTTTTTTGTTATGTGGACATCCAGTTTCCAGTAACT
Source organism: Micronycteris hirsuta (assembly GCA_004026765.1). Lineage (NCBI taxonomy): Eukaryota > Metazoa > Chordata > Mammalia > Chiroptera > Phyllostomidae > Micronycteris > Micronycteris hirsuta. The sequence continues at coordinate 35,514 of PVJI01016356.1, forward strand.
GAAAAGACTGTCCTTTCCCCATTTAATGATGTTGGCACCTTGTTGCAAGTCATCTGATCATTTTTGTGAAGGCTTATTTCTGTGTTTTCTATTATTTTTCATTGGTCTATATGTCTGTCTTTATGTCAACATCACCCTGTTTTGGTTGCCATAGTTTTGTAGTAAGCTTTGAAATCAGGAAGTATGACACCTTCAGCTTCATTCTTTTTCAAGATTGTCTTGTTTACTTAGGGTTTCTTTAAATTTTGTATACATTTGAGTGTGGGCTTTTATTATTTCTGCAAAAAAAAAATGCTGTTGGGATTTCAGTAGAAACTGCATTAAGTCTGTAGATCATATGGTAAGCTTTCCAAACTGTGAACATAGGATGTCTTTTCATTTATTTGTCTTTTTAATGTCTTTTCAGCAACACTTCGTTGTTTCCAGCGCATGCGTCTTTTGCCTCCTCGGTTGAGTTTATTCCTACGTGTTTTATTTGCATTGCTGCCATTGTAAATAAAACTGTTGTCTAAAAATTTCCTTTTAAGATTGTCCAAGAATTTTTTTTTTTTTGTTATTTACTTTCCTGAACAGTGTTTAGTTTTTGAAAAACATATGGTCATATGGTAAACCGTTCACACAGCCTAAGAACGCGTACAGGGCAACACACGTCTTCTCTGGCCCTCCGCTCCAGGCCCAGGCTTCCCTTCCCAGAATCCATCATGCTTGCTAATCGCGCGTGGCACGTTCCAGGGAGATGCTGCCTTAATGCAGTTGTTTTATGAACAGATGGGGTTATACCATGCACGTTGTTGCACTTTGCTTTTTTTTTTGCTTTTAAACTCAGTATATCTTGGAAATAGTTCCGGATCAGCGCACCAGGAAATACCTCATTCTTTCTAAAGGCCACCTCCGCTGTAGTTGTATACCTTAACGCTTTTTAAAAACCATTTCCATGGTGAGAGACGTTTAGGTGGCTTCCAGTTTTTGCGATTACAAAGAAGGCTTCAATGAACGTCTTTGTGCACGTAACTTTGAGCACACGTGTGACTATATGCTGGTAGGATAAATTCCTGAGTGGACTTTTAGGATGGCAAGTGCTAGGTAAAGATTATGCGCATGGAATTTTGGAGAGATTGGGTAGAGTTTTACTACCTAATGTGCGTAACGATAGTATATGAGGATGGAGGTTTATCTCAGCTCCCCTGCAGCCTTGTGGTTTTGCCGATCTGATACAATAAATTAATGGAATATTTTTAATGGCTTAATTAACATTTCCATACTTATGAGTCATGTTCTGTACATTTTTAAAAGGCATTATTTTCACCCCGTGAACCACATTGCACATTTCATGCTCATTGATTTATTGGATTGTTGAACTTTTCTTATTAATTTGTAGAAAACATATTACACAAAATTAGCCCTTTGTCATATGTGTTTTCTTGCAGATACTTTTTTCCCAGTTTTTGTTTGTTTGTTTTGACTTTGTGTAAGGTGACCATTTTACCATGCAGACATTTCTCATTTTTATGAAATCCAATTTTAAATGTATTTATTTTTTAAAAAATATTTTTATTTATTTATTTTAGAGAGAGGGGAGGGGAGGGAGAATGAGAGGAAGAGAAACATCGACATGTGGTTGCCTCTCACTTACCACCCAATGGGGACCTGGCCTGCAACCCAGTCATGTACCCTGACTGGGAATCGAACCAGCGACCCTTTGGTTCTCAGGCCGGCACTCAGTCCACTGAACCACACCAGCCAGGGCAAATTTTAAATTTAAAAAGTTTAAAATGTTTTCTTTGTGGTGTTTGGGTTTTATATGTTTAGAATGGCCTTTTCTATTAAAAAAAAATCCTGTATTTTCTCCCAACGTTATTACTTTATTTTTTATGTTTAGATGTTTGATCTATTTAACATTTATTTGGGGATAAGAAGTAAATTGGGGATATGGTTTCCCACCTCCCCCCATCCAGATGGCAAGCTAGTTGTCATAATACTTTTTATTGAATATTTTTTCTCAACTGATTGAAATCTGTCCCATAATACATTTTCATAGGTATTTAGATCCATTTCTAGACTCACTATTCTTTTCTGTCTGTTTTATGCACCTGGACCAAATTATTTTAATTAATGCAGCTTTACAGTTCCCTAGAATGAGCTTCACTCATTCAAGAAATATTCTGTTGATATACTATTGAGATTATATAGAATTTATAGGTTGATTTAGGGTAAAGTGACATCTTTACAATGCTCGACCCTCCTTTCAAAAACAGAGGCTGTCTTTCCATTCATTTGGGTGTTCTTTCATTTCCCTCAATAGTGTCTTAACATTTTCTTTTTATAGATTTGCCGCTCTTAAAGTTTATTCCTACGTATTTTATCTCTTTAAACTCCTATTTATAAATGAGATTTTTTTCTTCCATTATGTTTTCTAATTGGGATATTTGCATATAGAAAGCTATTATCTATATCTAAAATTTAAGTACTTTATTGAGTTCTCTTTTTCTGATAGCTTTTCAGTTGATCTTATTGGATTTCCTAAGTGTACAATCAGCACCTAAGGTACAAGTAATCATTATTTTGCCTTCCCCTTTCCAATTTTAACTACCACATTTTTGTGACTCGCTACAGCTTGCAGAAAAATGGTAAATAGTGGCAGTGGCGTCTTATTTTATTCCAGACTTTAATGAGAATGATTTGATAGTTCACTATAAAACAGGATGATTTTTTTTCTTTAAAGATATGTTTAAAAATCATTAAAGATGCATCTATTTTCTTTTTTTTTATTTTTAAATTTATTTGTTGCTTTTTTTTTAAAATTATTTTATTGTTGTTCACTTACAGTTGTCTGCATTTACCCCCACCCCCAACCCCAGGCAAACCCACCTCCCTCCCTTGCTTCCAGCCTCCCCCTTGGTTTTGTCCATGTGTCCTTTATAGCAGTTCCTGAATACCCTTGTCCCCATTATCCCCTTCCCCCTCCCCTCTGCTTACTGCCAGATTGTTCTAAATTTCA
>PVJI01016357.1:0-38459 GCA_004026765.1 Micronycteris hirsuta
CACAGAACTCAGCACCCGGATTCAATATACTTTGGAGAGGTTAAGAACAGGAGAAGGAGCCGTGGGCCTCTGTATTTGCTACTTGGCTTTACACAACAGAAAAGCAAAACTTCTCATAAAATACCGTCAGGAGATCCTTCTACATCTTGTCTATAAAGGTCCTCAACCAACTTATCTTCCTACCCTTCCTCAGAGACTGGGACACAGGAACACCAGGATGATTAGAAGTCAATGTAATAGGCCCAAGTTTCTCAGTCAGATATTTTCTGGCTTGTAACACTGGCAAGATGCTTTCAAGGAGACTTACGTATATTTCAAAAGGCCAGGGAAGTATCTGCATTTACCAAATTGCAATTACATATTTAAAGGTATGGCCTAAAAAAGTGAAATCAGATGACTGTAGTCAGAAAGGGCCTGTCTGATAGTTAGTGACTCTGAAATAACATGAAATCCTCTGGGTTATAAGAAAACAGCTTTTTTTTTTTTTTTTTCACAGTGTAGGGAAACACAACTATGTAGCTTTCAGCCAAGACTCACTTTGCATCACCATCGGGTCCTAATATTTATGAAGAGATGTCAGTTCCTAGCAAAGCAGACACAGGTGCAAATTGCTGAGAGCGTCTAAACAGATACAGGATCTGATCTCCCAGAATGTGGTGCTTCTGAAATTGTCCACGGATATATTATATATATCTCTACAGTCAACTTTTATTTTTTTTATTCTTTAAAGATTTTACTTATTTATGTTTAGAGAGAGGAAAGGAGGGAGAAGAGAGGAAGAGGGACATCAGTGTGTGGTTGCCTCTTGTGTACCCCCCATAGGGGACCTGGCCCACGACACAGGTATGTGCCCTAGATAGGGAGTCGCACCAGCAACCCTTTGATTCACAGGCTGGAACTCAATCCACTGAGCTACACCAGCCAGGGCAACTTTTATTTTTTGATCAAATGTTATCACATGAATGAGAGTATTCTTGATCCTACAACATGGCTGCTATAATTTGATATGTCCTGATTAGTTACCGAAGTGCAGAGAAACTGACATTCACCACATAGTACAAGGCTCTGGTATAAGAGTACAATACTTGCTCTGGTACAAGTATTTTATAAAACAAAAGATGGGAGTCTTCACAAATTTTTGAAATTAGGAAGCTACACCTTCACACTTACTGCAGTCTCTTTAGTTTGCGTGATGCCCTCTTCTCTAAATACCAAAATATTCATCAGGTCAGACTTAACTTCATAAAGGGTGAGGCGATTTCTAATCCTGTGGGCATCAGTCTGAACTAGGACGTGTGAACCAAAGCCTTGTTTGTATTGCCAATGCTTCCAATTGTTTTCTATTACGAAAAGGGTCAGAGTCAGGCTGAACTTAAGCAAATAAGTGTACTGCCATGAAAATAAGAATACTCTGGAAGACTTTAGAATTTATGGGGAGAAATAAAATAGAGAAGAAAGGTCAGTGTTGCTAGCCAGTATCTTTTAGTTTATTCTTGTTGTCCACACAGTGTCCAGGTGCCCTGCACATGACCTTTGGGAAAGGACAGAACTTGGATTTCTGCAGGCTCATCCCGTGCTCCCGCTGGCCATCACATGAGAACTGCCCATGCTCTGAGGGACACGGTGTCTTCTGCACTGTAAAGATGCTGCATCTGAGACCAACCACAGGTGGGGTCTGCTGTAAAAAGTGACCTTAAGTCAACAAAAGTGACAAGGTGAGCTCTCATTTTTGAGCATTTATTGACTCAATGCAAGTCTTCTAACAATTGTCTACCTTCACATCAAGTCTATTTAAAAAATGCAAAAAAAAATTATTCATGGTTTAATAAAATAAAGAAAGGGAATAGGGAATTATTTTGACTTCAAAAACGATCAGTTCTCACTCCTCATGTAGATGTTTGTGTGCGGGGGAAGGGACACTTACATCCTCTGTTCATTTCTGGGGCCAGGAGTGCTTTACAGTAATTGATGAGGCATTTAACTTTTGTTAAGTACTTAATTGGGCAATAAAGATGGCCCAACCTATTCTTCATGATCTTGCATTTGAAAAAATTTATCTAAAGAAGTTTCCAGTGTGGACAGGACTTTATTTCCTGGTCTGCAATTGGAATAACACGGTGAAAGAAATCTCTAGAGAGACGCGGTTATGGTTCCAACGAAGACAAGGGCTGTGGGAACAGGAGGAAACCACTCCACAAGGGAAAGGCCACCCATGAAAACCCGCGGCTGACACAACACTCCAGAAAGAAATACCAAAATGCTAATAACATTATAAACAATGTGAAGATCCTTTTCTTACCCACTTAATTAACATATTACTGGAAATTCTGGGCAGAAAAATAGGCAAGAAGATAAATGATGCGGTATCCAAATTGAAAAAAAAGAAAAATTATCTCTTTAACAGAAAACTTAATTTGTTACAAGTTTTATTTATTTATTTATTTTTTTAAAAAGATTTTTAAAATTTATTTATTATTAGAGAGAGGAGAAGGGAGGGGGATAGAGAGGGAGAGAAATAGCAATGTATGGTTGCTCCTTACATGGCCCTCACTGGGGACCTGGCCTGCAACCCAGGCATGTGCCCTGACTGGGAATCGAACCGGGATCTTTTGGTTCCCAGCCCGTGCTCAATCCACTGAGCCACACCAGCCAGAGCTATTTATTTATTTTTTGAGAGAAGGTAAGGGAGAAAGAAAGAGGAGAGAAACATGGATGTGAATGCGAAACATCAGTCAGATGCCTCTCCTACGTGCCTGGAATGAACCCGAACCTGCAAACCTGGCCCAGGACTTGGCCAGGAATCCAGCAGGTGAGTGTTTGCTCCACAGAACAGTGCCCAACTAACTGAGCCACTCTGGTCAGTCCGACAACTTAATTTTCTATGTAGAAATTTCTGAAGGTTTCACCTCCCTGCAAAAAACCATTAGAATTAATACATTCTGTTAAATCACAAAAGATAAAATCAACAGTTAGCCTCATTTCCATTTCTTAAGAAAAACAATGAACAAACAACAAAAAAATGGAATTAAGAAAACAGTCTCCTTTACAAAAGCATCAGAAAGAATACGGAAAAATTCACCAAGCACATGAAAGATGTATGCCCTCAAAATTACCAAATGTTTCTGAAACCAGATGAAAAAATAAGTGCCAAGATATTTGTGTTCATGGACTGAAGACTTCCAGTCATCTATATAGTTTATAGAATTTCTATAAAAAATCCAATGACCCAGCAAGCTCCAATAACACACTGCCTCTATCCCATCTGAAAAGGTGCCCCAACACCCACCACGGGGCTGCTTCCCAGCCTTCACTCGGTGTGACTTTTGTAGGCACTGTCAGCGCAGCCTCAGGATCAGGAGACTTGAGGTACTGGGGTACATCGTGCATTTCTAGTGTGCTTGTGGGTGAAGGTGAATCTGCCTTGACCCGAGAGGGGCAGAGACAGCCTCGCCATGGCCTGAGCCAGACGCTGAAACCCTCCGCCCTCACTCTGCAAACTGCCATCCCTGGACTCCGTCTAGCCAGAGCTCTCCTGCCACAGCAGCTTGCCCGCCTCCCTACCTTTTACCCTCTTTGATGTGCCCCTAACTCTTGCCTCTTTGGCATCAATTCCCACTCTCTTTCCTCACCAGCCATCAGCCAGACTGTGGTTTCATGCCCTCTCGCCCCTCTTGGTTTTCTAGAATTTTGGTCCCTCAGTGGTTGCTAGTCTTTTTTGGCATTCTCAGTCTCCCTCTAATTCCTTTCCAAGCATCCCATTTCCCATATCCGTGGGACCATGGAGCCCTACAACATGGACTGCTGTGCTCTTGGAAGTAAATAAGAACATGGTTTCCTGGTACCTCTGTTTAAGATTCCATTCTCTCTTCCTTCCTATTCCTACACACCCACCCATCTCCTCTACCACCCTTCACTCTGATATTCTGAATTTTTTTTTCTGGTTATTTTCCCCGCATGTATAAAAGTGCACACACCCCTCCATGGAATGCCCAAATCAAGTGTTTGGTTTCAATATAAAAGACAGTCATTCAGGTCTTCAAGTATCGTATACGTTTTTCAAAAAAAGGCATCTTGCCTCTCAAGGCAATACCGCAGTTTCGAAGAACTGCTCCTTCTTCTTCCCCACGCCTTGTGTCTGGCTCCAGTGACTCTCTCCTTGGTGGGTCGTCCCCCTAACCTGATTTATCCACAATATGGGGTCCTCAGCTTCTTCCTGGAAACCTGCACCCACTCCCTATCCTCCTTGATTCTCTTCCTCCTAAACCAAGATAACCGCACACACTGTTCCTCTTTGCCCTGCTTCTCTAATCATTACAATTTTCCTTCTCTACCTGCCCAGGATTTTACCACTTCTTGTCTCCTCCTGGTGGCCCCCTGGTTTCTAAAGGCCGTCTAACCTGCAGGTCTGTTTAGGATTTTGATCTGTGGTCAGAAGCCAAGCAGAGCCAACAAAGCCCAAAATAATCAAGAAAATAGTGTCTGTTCTCCAGTACCCTGTGTTCTGTTTGTGGACTCTCTTTGAAACAAGCACACAGAGTTTGTAAATCAACAGCAGAAGCCAAGACCGTGTCCTGAGTTGTGGGTGCACCTAAAGGTCTCTGACTGACCACAGGGCCCTGAAGGCATTGGGTGTGTGTGACCAAGAGCTGGCTGCCTCTGTAAGGAGTCCTTGCACTCCACACACCATCAAGGTTCTATTACAGAATATCTTTGAAAGGTGTGTGCATCTGCTCCCTTACATGCAAGGAGAAAATAAGTGTAGAATTGAAACAAAGTTGGTGGTTAGGGTTTTTGTCATTTACTGCACATGAAATGTGCTCAGTGTTCCTGCCCATGTTCTTGAGGAGACCTTAGTGATTCCCTGTGCCCTGATGGGCCATCCTATGATGGCTGTGGAGGAAATTTCAGACAAGGGATGAAAGAATGAGCACACAATCCCCTGTGTGTCTGCAGAGTGGACAAGGCATTCAGCCTGTTTACACGTTTTCTAACAGTCCTGAGACCAGAAGCTTGAACTGGGCATCATGGTGGTGGAATCATGCTGTATGTCTGCGGGCGCCTGCTCCCTCCTCAGACTCTGGGGAAAACTGCGTTTGCCTTTTCTAGATACTGCAGGCTGTTTTCATTCTCAGCTAATATTTCCCCGTCACATGCACTTTTCCTCTTCTGCTTCCATGGTCACATCTGCTCTTTTACTTCTGTCATTTAGTCTTTCTCTGACTCTTTCTCTGATTCATAAGAACACAAGAAAGTACATGAGAAACCCTATGGAAAGTCTAGAATAATCTTTCCATCTTACCACCTATAACTTAATCACATGTGCAAAGTGTCGTCTGCAGGACACAACAGTCACGGTTCCCAGGGGTAAAATGAGGATATAGTCAGGAGGCAATGATTGTCTCCACAACAGCATTCAAAGAACTGCAGAATGTCTTGTGTTCATGTTTTCAAAAGCTTTCTAAATCGACCTTGTTGCATTTTGTATACTTGAAAGAGATGTTATTTTCACAGTTGTAGCTTCTCATTATCCCAGCCCTGAATATGGGCCTAATTGCTTCCTACCCTTTTGGTCATTTTGTGTTGCCAAAAATCTGGTTCCAGGGTGGTGACACTGGAATGAAAATGAGGCTGGGCAGCAGTGCGCAGGCTCCTCAGCAGGGAGCACTTTTTATGGGTGTAGAACTTGCTCTAGTTAGATCTGTGACTTTGTAAGAAGCCAAGCCTCAAGGTCTGAAGTCATTTCTTGAACTGAAGCAACAGACACACTCTGTCTTGTAAAGATTCAATTATTTCACCCTGGCTGGTGTGGGATAGTGGATTGAGCACTGGCCTGTGGACCAAATGGTCGCTGGTTTGATTCCCAGTTAGGGCACATGCCTGGGTTGCAGGCCAGGTGCCCAGGTGAAGGCGTGTGAGAGGCAACTACACATCAACGTTTCTCCTCCTCTCTTCCTCTCTTCCCTTCTCTCTAAAAAAATAAAATAAAATAAAATCTTTTTAAAAAGCATCTTATCTGATATCAGTAGTATGAAACTAGAAGTCAACCACAATAAAAAATTGAAAAAACACTCAGAATTATGGAGGCTGTCATGTAACTAAACAATAAATGGAATAAAAATGAAATTAAGAAAATCAAAAGTTACATTGAAACAAATGGAAATGAGAACACAACAACCCCAAATCTATGGGACAAAACAAAAGCAGTCCTCAGAGGGAAATATAACATTACAGGCTTACTTCAAACAGCAAGAAGAAACTCTAATATACAATCTAAATGTACACCTAAATAAGCTGGAAAAAATCAACAATGTACAAAGCAAGTAGAAGGAAGGAAATAATGAAGATCAGAGCAGAAGTAAAATCGTATAAGAAAACAATACAAAAGATCAATGAAACCAAGAGTTGGTTCTTTTTCTTAAAAAGATTTTATTTATTTATTTTTAGAGAGAGGAGAAGGGAGGGAGAAAGAGAAGGAGAGAAACATCAATGTGTGGTTGCCTCTCATGTGCCCCCTACTGGGGACCAGGCCTGCAACCCAGGCATGTGCCCTGACTGGGAATCAAATTGGCGACCCTTTGCTTCACAGTTGAGTGCTCAATCTACTGAGCCACATCAGCCAGGGTGAGAGTTGGTTCTTTAAGAAGATAAATAAGATTGATGAACCTTTAACCAGAATCATCAAGAGTAAAAGAGAGAAGACCCAAGTAAGTGAAATCAGAAATAAAAAAGGAGAAGTAACACCTGACACCACAAAAATGCAAATAATTATAAGAAAATATTGTGAAAAAGCATATGCCAACAAATTGGACAACCTGGAAGAAATGGAATTTTTTCTAGAAACATGGCACCTATTCTCAAAGTTTCCAAAAAATTTAAGAGAAGGGAAAACTTTCAAGCTCATTTTATGAGGTAAGCATTATTCTAATCTCAAAACCAGATAAAGACACTACAAAGAAATAAAATTATACATCAATATCTCTGATGAATATAGATGATAAATTCCTCAACAAAATACTGAAAATACAAATTAAAAAGATCATACACCATGACCTAGTGGGATTTATTCTGGGGATGCAAGGTTGGTACAATATTTACAAACAAATGTGACCCAGAACATACATTTATTGTGATCATTTACTTTCCAGTTATTCAGCAGTTACACAAATTATGCTGTGTGAATTTTTAATTTCTGGGAACTCTTTCTTGTTCCGACTGCATCTTCTCATGAGAGTTTATCCAGCAATTGCCCAGCAATCTGAACTTGTAAGTAAATACAGTTTTCCCCAGCCGTGGGCCCATTGGTTTACCATCCACTCGCCCGCGTCTTGCCTGCGCTCGATGCCTGCACCAAGTATGTGCACTGCTCACCTGGGCTTCTTTTTTTTTAAATAAATTCTAAATGCTTTCATTTATTTATTATTTTAAGTTTCTTCAATCATTGCTTCCTTTTGCTGTTTTGTTACAGATGGTTGCAGAAAGTGTTATGATTCTTGGTTGTAAAGTCCATAGTTATTAAGGACTCAGATGATTATCAAGGGTATATGGGAAAGGTCGGTTTGGTATTTTATGTCTTTACAGGAGCATCCCCCACCTTAGAAACGTAGCCGCAGAGGCTAGTTTGTGGAGCCGCCACAGCTGCTGTGCTGAGATTAGGCTTATCTGATCCATTGGCAGATGGGCAAGGACCAGCCAGAGGCAGTGGGGTCAGGGTGCACCCCTGGTTGCTTGTCCTGACCGCGGGGCCCTGTGTGCACAGGTGGTTTTGTGTGTGGACTAGTGCTGAGTGGAGCTAATTTCTAAAATGAGATAATTGTTTCTTTGCTTATGTGATGAATTCTTTCATAACAAGTCAGGTAAAAAATTTAGGAAGATTTTCATAACAACCTGGTTTCCCCATCTCCTTCTCAGCTCAGAGAGAGGGAGTGAGGCCACCACCCAGAAAAGCCACGTGAATCTCAGCAGCCTTGTGAGACTTGGGGTGAGAGAGGCACAAGGAGCAGGGGTGCAGGGGGGCAGGAAGCTGGGTCTCAGTCCTGATTCCAGGCAGGTCAGCTGGAGGCGGCCCTAGCACTGGGCTTCCCAAGGAACAGATTTCTGAATAGTTGGGGGCATGTTGCCTTCTTCCCAGACATAAATGGTATGTTTTTGTATTTAAGGAATGACAGACACACAAAAAAATCAGACTTTTTTATATCTCATATTTCATGCTCATTTTTTGAGTACTCACATTTTCCTTATATTCCAGACGCTGTGCTAAGCCTTTTACACACATTGCCTTATTTAATGTTTACAACCACTCCGTGGATGTACACTACTACTACTTCCATGTTTTAGATGAGGGCTAACTTGACAGAGGGCCCCCAGCAAGTGAGGGGGGCAGTGGAGACTCAAAGCTGGCTGTGTTCTAGTCTGTTTATGTAAAGTCCACAGTTCTCCAACTTATTCATTTACAGTGTGTGTGTGTGTGTGTGTGTGTGTGTGTGTGTGTGTGCGTGTGTGTGTACTAGAGCTTAAATTCCTGGCAGGCAGAGACTATTATTTGAGTTTGACTCGCTGGCATGTGGTAAACCAGATATGATAAATGAGCTTCAGCCTGGCAAACATGTAGGATCTGAACCCTGCAGAGGAAATCAGAACATTCCTGGTTACGGGAGTAGCGTGAGCTGGAGCCTGGCATTGGCATTGGATGTGGTTCTTGGGGCTGGGGAGGTGGGCAGAGCAAAGAACTTCTAGGAGTGGGGCAGGTGATGCTTGTAGGGGCTGGTGGGTAACACACCTGAATTCACTGGGGTACCCCGGGGAGTGCTCTGTGCACCCAGGCAGGACATGTGAGTTTTATGCAGTAGCCACTGGGGACAGGGACATTGATGGCTGTAGGGGTGAGGCAGTAAGAAGAGAAACTACTGGACAGCAAAATAGTCACAGGGATGCACAGCACAGCAAAGGGCATAGAGTCACTGGTATTGCAATCACTGTGTGTGGTGACAGGGGGTCCCACTTTATCAGGGGATCCCTTCATAAGTTTCAGCAGCGTCTCACCACCACACTGTACACCTTAAACTACCGTAATATTGAATGTCAAGTGTAATTGAAGACAATTTTAGTAAAAGAAATATTCATCTTAAGGGAATGAAAGGAAAGTAGAAAAAGAATAATTAATTGGGATTTTAAAAATTCATTTGCTGGGGGAGATTGATATCAGGTGAGTCAAAGAGCCAGCAGGAAGACCTGAAGGAGGCTGTTACAAGAACCCTATGTGGCGACATCAGTGGTTGTGACCTAAGCACTCATTTCCTGTCTATTCACAGTATACCAACCCCAGGGGTGCCGATGGATTAGAGATTACTGTGAGAGCTACATAGGCATCAAGGAAAATGCCAATGTTTTCAGCCTGAGCACTTGGAAAGATGGAGTTGACCTTGAGTGAGAAGTAAAAGACTGCAAGGATCGGGTTGGCGGGTGAAATGAACAAAATTATGCTTGTGCCCATGTCGCATTACAGGTGCCCCAGTGATATCTAGGAGAGGTAACCCAAATGTCTTACTCTCTTCCAAACCCTGTGGAAAACACACAAAAGACAGAGAAGCTGATCAGAGCAATTCCCAAAATCTCTGACAACAATTTTAATGTGTGAGTTCTGAAAGACGGAAGCCTTTTTACAAGACGTGGGTTGTGCCTTTCCCAGCACTCAGGGCTGTACACATAGCCTCTGTTGCTGCAGAGGCTGCAGAGGGGCCGTGGCCTGAGTCCAGTGCAGCCTGTCCATTGTCCAGTGTTTTCATTCAGGAAGTAGCAGCACCTTCTTCAGCAAGGCCATTCTCCATGCCTGCCCTTCATGATCTTCCTGGAATTGCAACTTGAGTCTGCTTCCAGATACATAAAATTAATTTAAATAAGTAACACTTTTCTACAAAAAAGGCGGACCATTTATGGGCTAGTTCCTAAACAGAGGTTTATCATTTTTAAAAATTCTATGCTCCTGATATTAAAAAAAACAACAGAGAGAACATGTCAGTGCCCATCTTATGTCATTTGGACTAATAGCCTAGAAGTTTGGTTTTTCTCAAACAAATCTTACCCAGTGTATAAGGCCCAGAGAGGGCATATTTTTTGATGTGAGCACCTACAACCTTAAGTAGATTTTGACTCTCACTTCATTTGAAATATAAAATGTAATATTTTGTGTTTGATGTTCACATTGTGAGCAAAGCCAGTTCCCAGTTCCCCCCCATGAAATGCCCTTCTTGTGGTTGTGATGACACTGGATGTTGCTGTGATAATTTTTGTGTCTCTCTGTGTGTTCTGCTCAGAGTGAACACAAGAAGGTCCTGGCTTCTCTGTCTGGGCCGCACTTAACACATCTGCACACACAGTGACAGCTCCCTGGTATGGAAAACATGTCTTCTCTGCATTCCATTCTTTGAGGCTACTTACTAATTTTGTGCTGTTGTGCATTATGCAATGAAGTCTTCCTTCCGGAAAGATGAATACCCAACTGCTTTTTTTACTGATCACCAATGTGAACACACACACACCTACTCTTCCCATCCTGTCTTTCCAGTATTTCTTTCTTTTTTTTAAATATTACTTTATTGTTGTTCAATTACAGTTGTCTGCATCCTCTCCCCTCCCCTCCCCTCACCCCTTCCAAACCTACCTCCCTCCCCTGCCTCCATTCTCCCCCTTGGTTCTGTCCATGTGTCTTCTATAGTGGTTCCTGAAAACCCTTCTCCCCTAGTCCCCTCCCCCCTCCCCTCTGGCTATTGTTAGATTGTTCTTAATTTCAACGTCTCTAGTTATGTTTTTCTTGCTTTTTTCTTTTGTTGATTATGTTCCAGTTAAAGGTGAGATCATATGGTATTTGTCCCTCACCGCCTGGCTTACTTCACTTAGCATAATGCTCTCCAGTTCCATCCATGCTGTTGTAAAGGATATAAGCTCCTTCTTTCTCTATGCTGCATAGAATTCCATTGTGTAAATGTACCATAGTTTCTTGATCCAGTCATTTGTATATGGGCACTTCCAGTATTTCTTAAAGACCAATATTTAGTGTAGACTTTATTGTGTCTGTTTAATGTTATTCACATTTGAGCCAAATAACAGATTTGTGTAAATTTGAATCTCTGAGGTACAACAGAGATAAAGAACCTTCCTTTTGTGAGCTGTAGAGGTGAGGGTGAAGTAGTTCTGCTCATTAGACACTTGTCATGACACAAACAGAGCAGAAATAATTCCAAACTCCTCCAATCCCTTTACTTTTTCTTCTGATTACTTTTCATTGGTGCCTCCCTCTGGTGGTCATATTAAAAATTGCACCTCCCGATAGAGTCACAGTATTTTTTCCAACCCAGGGTCATTCCTAGGGGCCAAACCAGAAAACGTCGCTGTCAAGGTAAAATGCCAGGTTCCTTGTTGAAAAGTCATTAAAAATGTCAGGATGTTAAAAGGAGATTATTAAACCTAACAGAGGCCTTTCCAAGTGACTGCACATATTGTGAGCCCATGAAGTCAGCCATTGCTAGTGGGACAAATGAAGTTGTTTATCCTCCAAGTCAATTCCACACCAACCGCAAGCCATAAAACCCCTACAGATTTATTACTGGTGTCATCTTGAATGGTTTTGAGCTACAGGCTGTCTTTCTAGAAATGAACAAAATGGTAAGTTTTTTAAATGCTTTAGAAAAGACACATGTGCTCTGAAGGGTGGAAGTGGGTGCCTGCTCATGTTGATGCTCTCAGACAATGACACCAGTGACACAGGGACACCAGTGACAGCATCAGCTCTAATGATCAGCAGGTTAAGTAAGGCAGGAACATCCACCTCTGTGACCACTCAGGGATCTGCTGCATCTAGGAGATTTTCATGGCTCCAAAACTCTTGGCCATGCTGGATGTACACCCCCGCTCCCCCCCTCGCCCCCCAAGTCAAGGAGAAGTTGCTGCATTTGTACCTTCATATGATCCATGTTAGAAGAATGAAAGCTGCTTTGTGAAGCCTCTGGTGGGAAGTAATCAGAGAATTACAGGCAGACTCCTAGGCTTTGGGGTGAGGCCGCGCTTTCCACAACAATAGTACAAGAGCCCCTGAACGGAGTCTAATCCTCAGGAGAGACAGAGGCTCTGAACATGAGCTGTGAGGTGACCAGGCAGCCAGAGCTCCTCATCATAACCTGGGTTCTGCCACACCCACCAGCATAGGGTCAGGTGGGGGGCAGGCAGCAGCTACCACAGATGGAAGGCATACATCCTGGATGAGACAAGGACAGGGGGCCCAGACCACTGGATCCGAGTGCTCCAGCACTGTGACCTGTCACATAGCTCTTACCATGGAATCACAGAAAGTTCACTGTGGCTCGTCAACAAAGTAGGGAAAGGTTCCATTTACTCCAAGTTCATCCAGCCCTCAACTCCCCCTCCACCCTACACACTACCAGACACTTTTTTCCTCTCCCCAGGCTGCCTTCCTCACCGACTCACAGATCCCCTGGGGCATGGCTGACTTGTTGGCTCAGCTGAGTCACGCCTTAGGGTACGGGGGGCTGAGATTTAGCTTTTCACAGGTCTCCTAGGTCTTGGGGAACCTGAAGCCTTCAGACCACACTGGAAAACCACGGTCTTCAATCTGGTCCTTACCCCCAAGCCAGGCCTTCATTCCTCACTTTCCCAGGCTCCATTCAAACCCCTTTGCTAGTCTGACTACCCCTCACTCCAGCTCCTTCCATGACTAAATCTCACACTTCCTCAGCCTATTTTTGTATTCATGGTGTCCCCAATCTTACACACCCTCATTGCTCTTCAGACTCCTTGCTACCTGTGGGATGCTCATCTTATTTCTTACTTCATGTCCTCTGTCTTGTAACTTCTGCTGCCTGGGACCTCTGGTTTTTCCTCTTTTCCCTGGTGTTAGGCAAACTAATCTGAGTTTTCAGGACCTTATCATTTTTGCCAGCCCTGTGTCTCTCCCCGCATGCCCATTCAAATCTGGGAGGATGACTCCCCTCTCTTAACCACACCAGCTCCAGTGCTTCCTCCCTCATCACTTAAGTCAGCCCCTTACTTGTAGGGCTCAGCCCCATCCTGTGCTGCCTTAGAAAATCTATATTGCATGGCCTTCTTAGGCGCCTTTGATTCATACAGTGCCTCATGCCCCCAAACTCACAAGCTTTGTGATTTCTCATCCTGACTCTGAGCAGACGCCATCCCCTTTGCTCCCCCGCATGCACACCTCGATACACCAGGCTACACCTTTGAACTGTTCTATAAGGATTTCAGCCAAATACCTCAGAAGCCACAAGGAGCAAGGAAAAAACAGAATCAGAAGGGTTATTTCATTCCCATTTTTCAAGTTCTGATTGAGGACTCCCTAAAGAGAGGCGTGTGAATTTCATCAGCCCAATGGAGAAATCAGAAAGTGAGGACATTGATATGTGACCAGAGCTCCTGGTCACAGGAGGCACAAAACGGGGACTTCCAGTGAGGCCTGTGGGGGCTGATGTGAGAGGGACCTGCTTGTTTACCGGAGTTTCTGAGTTTCGTGACAGAATGTTTTTCAAACCTCTGTGATCTTTTCCTTGAAGGCGAGTGAAATGTATGTACAATAAGAACACTGTTGATGGGTAGGCCACTGCAGAGGTGCAGACGTTCACACCTGCCCTTTCTGTCAGATTCTAAGACAAAGGCGGCTTCAAGGCAAACTCATCCTGAAAGAAATCTGGGCAGTCAGGTCATCTTTGGCTGTGGATGCCAATCCAGAACGGAGGCAGGACAACTGGAAACATTTGCTTGGAAAATTTCAGCCAGATTTTAACATTTTCAAAGGTTAGAAAATAGGGTAAGGATGGACACTGAGCAAGACGACAAGATCAGCTAATTATACGTAGGTGACGTCAGAGTGAAGTGTGCATCACACACACGTAAAGAGGCAAGAAAGACTTTACGAAAGGCCATGCAATAGTGTACGGAGCCAGAACAGCGCTGCTGAAAGAAAAAGTTGTGGAGATTTTAAGAGCAGGAGAAGGAATCATAGACATCTCTGTCTGCTAATTGGCGATACAGAAAAAGGAAGTAAAACTTTTCATAAATTCTTCACAGGGGGTCTTTTTACCTCACGGTTGTAAAGGTCCTCACCCAAGTTAGGCTTCTACCCTCCCCAGGGACTGAGACACAGACACCAGGAGCATTGAATTTTATGGGATGGGCCCAGGCCCTTGTCACAGATACTCCCAGAATCATAGCACTGACAAAAGATTTTAAGGAGACTCATGTGTATTTCTAAAGGGCAAAGAAAGAATCTGCAGTTACAAATTGCGATTACATTTCTGAAGAAAATGCTTTGGGAAATGGAGGTCAGACTGAGGAAGAACCTGTGTAAAGGTCAGTGACTCTGAAGGACATGAAGGCCTCTGGGTCAGAGCAAAACTGTTTCTGCACAGGGGAGGGAACCACAGCCGAATCTCTTTCAGCCAAGTCCCACTTTTCATCTCCATCAGCTTTTGCAATTTACAAAGAGGTACAAGTTCCCAGGTCTTTATAAACAGGTGCAAAATAGATGAGGGTCCTTGAGCAGAGTCAGGATCTGATCTCCCAGAAGGCTGTGCTTCCTGAGCTTTCCATGGAGACATTATATTTTTCTCTACAGTCACCTTCCCTTTGATTAAACATCATCGCTAAGAAAGAAGAGTATTCTTGATCCTACCACATGGCTGGAGTCACCTGACTTGGCCTGGTTACTTATCTAAATGCAGAAGAACTGATATTCACCACATAGTTTGCTCTGATGCAGGATTTTAAAATAACACATACTTTGGGAGTTTTAACAGCCTCTTGAGGTTGGGAAGCATCACCCTCACACTGCACCCGCAGTCACTCTAGCTTTGCGTGATGTCTTTTTTCTTCAAGAAATACCAAAAGATCCATCAGGTCTAACTTAGCTCTATAAAGTGGGAGGTCATTTCTAATTATATGGGCATCAGTTTGAAGTAGAACATTTGAGCTAAAGCCTTGATTCTATTACAAAGTTTCTAATGATATCTTATTAGCAAAAAGAACAGAGATGTACTGAACTTATGCAAATAATTTTATTACCTGATAAATAAGAATACTCAAGAGGTTTTAGAAATCTTTCAAAAGACATCAAAGATCAGTGTTTCTACACACACGGTGTCCTCTTGTCCATTCCCATTGTCTACAACTGTGTCCAGGGGCCTCCACATGCTTGCCTTCAGAAGGGACAGAGCTCAGATCCCGTGAGCTCATCACTTGTCCCCACTGGTTATCATACAACCACTACTCATCCTCTGAGGGACACAATGTCACCTCCACTGTGAAGATGGTACAAATGAGACCCAACTGAGGTGGGGTTTGATCTAAAATGTGACCGTAGGTCAGCAATAATGACAATGCCAGCTCGCACTCTTGTGCATTTATTGACTCAGTGAAAATCTTTTAAGAAATACTTCAGAACAAATCTATTATAATAATGCAAAAAACTTTATTTAGAATTTAATGACAAAGAAGAGGGGAGGAGGGTCAGTTATGTTGCATATGCAGCTCAAGGGGCCAACTTTCAGCAGAACTGACGGGGTTGGAGACTTTACACTGGTAATAACCCACATCCTCCCTCTGTATGGGGTCTATGGTGAGGCTTCTGCGGTCCTCGGACAGCTTCCTGGTCTCCGAGAGCCGCAGATTCATGCCGTTGAAGAACCACTCAATGGAACCCGCATTTGTGTAGCAGATCAAGACCACAGCATTCTTATTCTCTGTGATTGTGCCATTGCCAGTGAGGAGGAGGGGCGCTTTCACAGGCTCTGTGGAGCAACAGAGAACGTGACTAGTTGAGAGTGGGCTTGGGACGTGGAGCCACACAACTTCCTCAGAGATCTCAGCCACTCACAGTCCACAGCGAGCTATGCAAAGTTCACCTTTGTGGGTTGTTTGAGTCAGGTAGATATGAGATAGAAATTTGAAAACTTTGTTTCTTCTTTATGTGAAAATTATTATTATTATACCCCAAGGCCTGAGACCAATTACAAGGAAGACTATTTCACTGGAGAGTAGAAAAGGGTCTGAGAGTAAGGACAGAGAGCTTGTACCCTGTGGTCAGAAATCCAAGGACTCCATGTCCAGGATCTAAGCTCTGAAGAGATTTTGGATCATTCATTCATTCATTCATTCATTCATTAAATCACCATTTATTTCTTCCTAATTAATCAAAGGGAACGGAGTATTTTGTTACATGTTGGTCCTTGAGCTGGTTTCAGGGGTAGAGTGGGCATTGAGAAGACAAAGTTGTTTTCATCATACTCCAGTGGGAGTGACAGTAACACATCAGGAAACAAACAAATGATCTGAGCCAACAGTTGGTTTAAAGATCCACAGGCACCTCATAGGCCCCCGGGTCGGAGGAGAAGACAAAGCTGTGGCTGCAGACGGACCCTGAATGGTCTGTGGGACTCTGCTTCAGTGACTGTACCTCCCTGTTTCACAGTTTATTCTCCATGAAGGAGGATGAATATTTGGCTGCCAGGTTGTCAGCATATTAACCATAAAATATGTACAGTCTCTGACCTAAATCTTGGGATAGAAGAGCTGCTGAAATGAGAGGCAACTCTTATTGATCGACTGTAACAGAGGGCCTCCTGGGCTGATTCCTGGGGAGCAAGGAGCTACCAGGAGCACATGTTTTATCCATTTCTTTCTGGGGATGCTGATCTTTTCCTGTGCCCAAACTTGTTCTAAGCCCCCAGGACAGTTGGCTGACATCTAGCAACACTGTCTAACTGTGCTCTTACACACAGACTCAGGCGATACACTGAACCCATCTCTGCCAAGGTGTGGCCCTTGGGCCTCAGCCCTGGCTGGTGACCAGCTCAGAAGCCTTGTGACTTGGGTACCCATTAAACCACTACCCGGTTAGCCTTTCCTGGGAGGTCAAACCCAACCTGACACAGGCTCTTCAGGGTCCCTGGAGTCAAGGTCCCTGGGACAGGGTTCTTGGGAGGGGCTCTCAAGGCAGGCTCGGTGAGAATTTCAGGGCCTTTCTGAAACCAGGCTTTGACAGAAGCCGCCAGGGTCATTCTCAATGTCAAGGACATTGGGGGCTTCACTGAGACTGGCCTCCCTTTGTTGAGTTACTATTGTCAGACTGGTCCTTCTGTCTGTACTGATTGTCTGCTGGGCTGGAATTTGGGAAGGGAACTGAGATCTTTGGAAGTTTGTTCCTACTCTGTGTATCCTGCACTAATTGCCAAAACCCGCCCTGGGACATGATGCAGAGGGAAACAAAGGTAGATTCCGGGGCCGTCAGTCCTGTGTGTGAAGTAGGATCCATCCCACCCGACACCCAGAGGTCAGAGAACAATCACTCACGGTACACATTAAGCTGCCCGAATCCTATTTCTTGTACTGAATTTGGAAGGTAGGCTGCGACGGTGTAGATTCCTGTGTCTTTCCTGGTGACCTTTCTTATCAGTAAGGATCCACTGAGCTCTACTATCTTCCGTCCATCGTATAGACGCCCCTTTTCAAATTTTCTCTCCAATATGAAGTAACCTCCGATCAGATTATGAGATATTTCCCTTGCTCCTCTGAACCACCTGTAGCCTATAACATTGGGACGCTTATTGTGGAGACGCAGACGCACATCCTGCCCTTCAGCAACATCGGTTGACGGAATAGTGAGTTGGGCGTTGGTGGGCAGGCACCAGAAGGTTAACAGCGAGACTAGGAGGGAAGAGAGAAATCGATCAATATTCGGATCTATGTGTTGGGAGGGAAAAATGAGGTCCTGGAACCTGAGCAGGTCTCTTCACCTCTCAGCCTTGCTCTGAGTGTGAGGGTGTGTCTCCCGTGGTCAAGGGTGGTAGTAAAAACAATGGCTAGCACCCTTGGCTCAGTTTTTTTCTGGTGTTACCTGACATAAATTGTTATTATAATGTTTTCATAATTCAATATTCAATGATGAATTACTTTGGAAATGAGCAGCAACCGAGGTTTTCTGCCTCTCACCACTTCCAGATTATTAGATTTTCCTCTTGCTAAGCCCTCTTCCTCATCCTACTCTGCTCCTTTGTCCTTCACTCTGAGGTCCAAACAGAAGTCTTCCCTCTTTTCTCAGAGCACTGGTCTCTTCAGCAGATCCCAGCCAGTCTCTGTGTCAGATCCTTAGTCTACCACAAGGAATTGTCTCCTACTTACCAACCAGCAGGAGCCCTTGCCAGTGGAAAAGTCCCCTGTGGGTAGATACTGAAGGGGATCCCATGGTGTCTGCTGTCTGCTCTGTGGCTGCCTCTTTGAGAGAAGCTTGAGGTTCTGTAAGGCTCACAGGGACCTCTGTCCAGAATGGTGCAGTCTGCTGTGTGTCCTACCTGTGCGCTGAGCTTTATTCTGGGGCAAGGTTACCATTCTTGTCATGTGGGCTGGGGGTGGAGTTGGTGCCCAGGACCCTCCTACTCCCTGACCTCATTTTTGCCACCACTGTCCCTTCTTACCAGTTTATTGTCCTTTGATATTTTGGTTCCCTAGCAACTGCTGAGGCCTTTGAATACCTCACACACAGAAGCACACATAGGCACAAACATACATACACACTAGTACACACTCACATGCTGTTTTTTGAAAAGCACAAACCTGTGGTGTCTGAGTTCCAGGCATTCCCAACAGCTCCCTATCGGGTGACCAGTAGTCTCTCCCACAGCCTCTCTCACTCACATTTGACTTTCCCCTTCAGAGCAGGAGTTCTTGGCCTACCTTAGAAAAAACTTGTCAGAGGGATGTCACACCTGCTGTACATTGAATCACCTGTGACACTTTGTAACCATTGCTATGCCAGGTGACACTTTAAAACTGCAGCTTCAGCAGCTGTCCAGCTAAGGTGATGTCCATTTCAAAATAAGATCTCCAGATGTGAAGGTAGAATCACTTCTCCTGCTCTCCTGTGCACAGGGGAAGTCTCCAGGTCCTGTTATACTACAGATTCTGACAGGGCAGGGGTGCAGTGGGCCCGAGTCTCTGTATCTTGCAGGCTCTCAGGAGAGGTTGATCCTACTGGTCTGTAGGGTACACTTGCATTAGCAAGGCTGATGGGGGCACATGTGTCCCTGAGAGGATGACCCACTCGCCCTAGCATTGGCCTCTGCTGTGTCTTGGTCTTGACTCTTTCAGAACCACACAGAGAGCCCCAGGTGTCCTTAAAAATGGGGATCATTTCTGTTTGTGACACAGAAACCCAGCTGGGAATCCAGGCTGCTTCATGTTCTCAGTTGCTCTGAGAAGGTTTTATTCCCTCTTAGCAGGAAGGTCACAGAGATGACTCTGGGGGTGAGAAGGGGTGAAGCTGGGTGATAATTGCGCAGAGACCCTTCTTTTATCCCTGGAAGCGGCCTGGCTTCTGCTTCCAGGCACAGAGACCCAGGACCAGGAGTCTGCTAGAACCTTCAGTTTTGGGTGTGAAGTGGGAGGTGTCCCATGTGTCCCAGGAAGAAAGGACTGTGGTGAAAGGTCAGGTGTCTGTGGGCTTCCTGGTCGTGGAGGGACGGGTTCAGGTAGACCTTTCCTCTCCATGTCTGTTTGTCGGGTCTGTTCTTGTGCTCCCTGGCTGTTGGGACAACCTCTGGTTTCTGCCTGGGAGGCTTCCTTGTGGTCACCAGACTTGCCCATGGGTGATGACCGCATAGAATCCCCTGACTGAGGAGGTGCCCCTAGGTTCTGTCAAATATCCAAAACTGTGGAGCAATTTAATGGGTTTATCTGAGCCATATGCCTGGGAGAAAGATCTCAAATCCTGCAAACCCCACTCCCCAGCAGTTTTGCAGCTTGTTTTATACATTATAACCAAAGGAGAAGATGAAAATAGTTGTGAGAAATCCATTAGGAGGTGAGGGAGAGCATAGTGGAGAAATCTCTAGATTTAGATAAAAGTCAAAATGAAGAAATGCATACTTTTAAAAAATTCATGAGTACGGAATAATTAACATTTACATGACATGGAGAGGGTGTTTAGGGGACCAGGCAATACAAAGTGTTTTGGGATCTCACGCATTTGTCCTAGAGTCTGCCTTCCAATGGTCTAGCAAAGAAAATCATTCTGATGTGTCAACATTATGCTCTTTAAGATGCATAAAAACAGGAGTCAGAGCTCACTTAAGCTAAAGATTGACCTTTGCTAAGCTAGGTATAGGCCTGTAATGTGACGACCTGCCATCACCTGCCCAGTTAGAAATTTCTGATCAGAATATTTTGTGAGGTCATTTTGGTCACTGACCTTGTCAGGCCTGCCATGTGGCCCCCTGAGCCTGTCAGGGTTGCTGCACAGCCCCTTTCTGTTAACAGTCTCTAGAAGTAGCAGGTGGGACAGAGCAGGAACAAGGGAGGGCCTGAGAAAGATCGTTGAAGCAGGGGATGAAAATCAGGCTCCTTCCCCATCTTCTCAGCCAAAGGCAGGTTCACCTGGGAATTTCCTGTATATTTTCTGTGTGGCTCAGTGTTGCCTCCTGAAGGTCAGGAGTAGGCCTGCAACCAATTCAGGTGCAGCACAGGGATGCTGACCAGTGCGGGGTGAGCCAGTAAGAGAGGTCAGGCATTGTCCAGAATACTATGGGTCCAGTGTCAGGAGATTTGTCCCAGCAAGGGGTTGTGCTGTTTCAGACAGAGCTCTCTGCTTTCAAGGGTTCTAGGAATGGGCTCAGTTAAGGTTACCCTGAGGCTTTTGGGAGAGGGTGCTGGCTTGATTGGTTGATCCCCCAAATGTACCATATATCCTCCATCACAGCATTGGGCATTGCATATAAGTCATCTGTGTCCCTGTCTGTCATTTGCTGTAGGCCTCCTCCCAGGGCCCAGGAGCTGGAGCAGCTCCATGTGACGACTCAACCAGGGGACCCTGTGGATTCTTCTGTCAGGGGAGGAGAGGTTCTTGTAGAAACCTCAGGCCCTATGAGAAGGAAGCGACCACAGGTTCTGGGTTCCCCTGTCATATCCAGAAATTATTCTGACATTTTAAAGGTATGTTATGGTAGATGCAAAAAGAGAATAAACAGGCTCTATAGGGTAAAGATGGACCATTGTCAAGAAAGATACCGGCCCAGGAACAAGTACCCACACTGACTTGCTTTTAGTTACAAAATTTTAATTTCAGACCATCCTATGTGGTCACTTCAGGTCTCTGAGTTTACAAGTCCTACAACGCAGGCCTCCCCTTTCTTGTCAGGTTTAGTATGTGGCTTCTCTTTTGTCCACACTTCCCCATTTTAGTTATAAATCAGTCTAAATAATGCATTGGTGACTGATCTTTAGGTTAGATAACATTGTCTCAAGTGCCAGGAAGGAATTCTTAGGAAGCCTTAGTGGCAGCGTCTGTCTTGCTGAATGACAAACCATTGGTGATGTAACAAGACCTTCACCTTGGATGGAAGTCAAAGCTTCTGAAAAGAGAAAAGCAGGTAAATGGGAGGCAGTCGACCCACAGGCCTTTATTAGAAAAACACTCTGGGTCATTTCCAACCTGTAAGCTTTCATGATCTAAGTTGTGCTGTCTCATTTCTCTGTGTTTTGCTTCTGCTATAACATTTACTTATAGTATGAGGGCACACTACACACTTCTTCAGTTTAAACATTATCACCATGAGATGGGATCTCATTTATTATGGCCCACCTGCAATTAATTAATTATTCATTATTAATATGATTTTTGCTAGTTATACACTTGCAAGTTGTAAACTTAAGGTTTATTTGCGGACCAGGCTGTGAGAACATAGTGCTGTAAACTACCATTACCGTCTAAAAGTTCCACAGGCGAGGACGGTAGGAGTTTCATAAGTACGTTTTCTTTGCTTCAGGAGCAGGTGTGGAGGGCTGTGTTTTATAGCCACTTCAGCTTCAATTTGAATTAATATAGTTAGTAAGGCTTTTGAGTTAGGGTGTACGGATATTAAATAATTAGGTTCAAGCATTTGTACATGAAATTCCTTTCTCAATATTTTTATTCCAGCAACTTTCTACAACTTCCTTGATTTTCTTAGCTTGTCTATTTTTATTTATTCAGAAATGACCAACATATTAAGAAAACTACTTACTTTTAACCTCTCTTAAGTATACACACACCCATTTTTGGTTTGTTTTCTTTCTTTCCTTCTTTCTTTTTCTTTCTTTCTTTTGTTCGTTCTTTCTTTCTTTCCTTCCTTCCTTTCTTTTTTATTTCCTTCTTTCCTTCCTTCCTTCCTTCCTCCCTTCCTTCCTTTTTATTTCCTTCCTTCCTTTCTTCCTTTCTTTCTTGCAACAACATTTTGCCTAAATTTGAAAATGTTACCAGAAAGGTGGCCAAACCCAGGGAAGGTTTGCTAAAGCCCACTGGTAGTGTGTGGGTTCTTCACTTTGTGCAGGAAAAGTTTCACAAAACAAGCGCAAGCGATTGGAGAGTATGGTTATTAACCCAGGGACAGTGACACACGGATGGGCCCAGAATAAAAAGAGAAGCAGAAGAGAGACTGGGCAGGGCTGCGGTGGCTCTCGTACAACACTGTGGGAAAGTGTGAGGCGAGAAGGGGCTGCTGTCAGCCAATGGCAGAATCAAAAATATAGGAGCTTTGCAGACAAGTTCAGGAGGTTTGCCCAGGACAAGCGGCCACTGCCCATTGCTCTCCTAGTGGCAAGTCTTGTGAAGACCCTTTAGAGTTTAGGAGAAAGAAAATTTACTTGAAAAGGAAATTTGTGTAGGTGTGCCTCAAGAAGAATGCATACTACTTCCTCTGTTTAATGGAGTTCTATCTGCTTTCCAAAGGCAAAGATTTTAGGTGAGGACTCAGGGAAGAGCTCAATAAAGTATCAGCTTTTTCAGGTGTTACTTTCTGATCTGTGTTCTCCGCTAATGGTTGATGCTAGGCCAGAAGTCTAGTGATTTGCTAGGGGAGGAAAGGCCAAGAATCACATCATCACACGGTGCCAAGTAAATGTCAAAGTAAGAAATGTTTAAACATGTAGCAAATTCTGAGTTAATTAGAGTGAGAAGGAACATCTCAACAAAGTGACAAAATGCTCCACAGAATGACAGTTCTGCACCTTATCTTTTAGGTGACAATCAGAGGAAAAGGCACAGGGGCTTCCATAAAATCCACTGGTGACAGATTAGGGAGTCGGAAGAAGGCTAAACGTGAAATCCCTGGCATTGGATAAAAAGTAAAACTAGACAAGTACTATTTTTACATTGGTGACAACTAGTTAGCAGTTAACAATTAATACAAAAACAATATTGAGAAGTTTTTTGGTCTCTGCTCTTGTGCAGTCAGGGTGATAGCAGACTCAAGAGTTGGAAAATTTTAGTTTAAGGTAAAAAGTTATAAGCCTATAAGTAATGCATATGTTAAAGCTTTTGTTTCAGAAACTACAGATAAGGCCCCTCTTGGCTCCTGGGAAAACAGCCGACCTCCTGGGCCACTGCTAAAAATCACCGCCTGGGGACAAGTGGAGGCATCCGGGCCTTTGTGTTCCAGGGAGAGACAGAAGGCCACCTGACCACCTGCCCCTGGGAACAGCGAACTGCCCAGGGTGAGAATACTGCAGTTTTTTAAAATCTAATTTTCCTTGAATTTCAAAACCCCTCACCACACTTTCTTTTCTGTTCTGAAAAGGCTGGCTTGGAAAGAAAATGTAAGATGGTCTGTTAGGGTGTGAACCCGCCATCTTCTCAGATAGCCGGCCATCTGAATAAAGCGCCCATAAAGATTCAATCTCTGTCATTACTTATTGGGTTTGGTAGTGTCAGGCAGCCTGAACGCCAGTGTCTTTTCTGGTTTCAAGGGTTCCAGAAAAAAGGACATTACCCTGACATTTTAAAGGTGTGATATGATAGATGCAAAAAGACGCTAGACAGGTTCAGTTAAAATAAAGACTGACTTTTTTTAGAAAAGAACCAGGTGTAAAACAGGACTGCCCACTGTGATCGGTTTTCAGTTACCAAGTTTAATTTCAGACTGTCCTATGTGGTTCAGACTTTACAAACTCTAGGTCTCTGAGTTTGTAAGGTTCGCCATGCAGGCCTCCTCTGAACTTCTCAGGTTTAGTGTATGGCTATTTTTTTAAAAGTATATTTTATTGATTATGCTATTATAGTTTTCCCAATTTTTCCCCTTTTATCCCCCCTCCATCCTGCATCCCCCCAACCCTCTGGCATTTCCCCACCCTTAGTTCATGTCCATGGGTGGTACATATAAGTTCTTTGAATTCTTTGTTTCCTATATTTTTCTTAACCTCTCCACGTCTATTTTATGTCTACCAATTATGCTTCTTATTCCCTGTACTTTTCCCCTACTTTTCCTCTCCTCCCCCTCCCCACTGAAAACCCTCCATGTGATCTCCATTTCTTTGATTCAGTTCCTGTTGTAGTTGTTTGCTTAGTTTTTGTTTTTGTTGTTTTTATTTATTTTTTAGGTTCATTTGTTGATAGTAGTGAGTTTGTGGTCATTTTACTGTTCATAGTTTTCGATCTTTAATTTCTTAGATAAGTCCCTTTAAGATTTCATATAATAAGGGCTTGGTGAACTCTTTTAACTTGACCTTATCTGGGAAGCGCTTTATCTGCCCTCCATTCTAATAGCTTTGCTGGATAGAGTAATCTTGGATGTAGATCCTTCCCTTTCATGATTTCAAATATTTCTTTCCAGCCCCTTGTTGCCTGCAAGGTTTCTTTTGAGAAATCAGCTGATAGCCTTATGGACACTCCTTTGTAGGTTTCTCTTGCTGCTTTTAAGATTCTCTCTTTGTCTTTAATCTTGGGTAACTTAATGATGATGTGTGTTGGTGTGTTCCTCTTTGGGTCCAACTTCTTTGGGACTCTCTGAGCTTCCTGGACTTCCTGGAAGTCTATTTCCTTTGGCAGATTGGGGAAGTTTTCCTTCATTATTTGTTCAAATAAGTTTTCAACTTCTTGCTGTTGTTCTTCTCCTTCTGGCATCCCTATGATTCAGATATTGGAACCTTTAAAGTTGTCCCAGAGGTTCCTAAGCCTCTCTTCATTTTTTTTTTTTTTAAATTCTTGTTTCTTCATTCTGTTAACGGTTAGATGTTTATTTATTCCTTTTGTTCCAAATCGTTGATTTGAATCCTGGTTTCCTTCCTGTCACCATTGGTTCCCTGAATATTTTGCTTTATTTCACTTTGGGTATCCTTCATTTGTGCTTTCATTTTGTGACTAAGCACAATCAGTTCTGTGAGCATCCTGATTACCAGTGTTTTGAACTCTCCATCAGATAGATTGGCTATCTCTTCGTTGCTTAGCTCTTTTCTGGAGTTTTGCTCTGTTCTTTCATTTGGGTCATATTTCTTTGTCTCGGCACACTGGTCTGGTTGGTCTGGTTGACTGTTTCTTTAATACCTTGGTTGTCGGAGTTTCATGCATTTGATTTTCTGGCACTTCTGGTTGCTTATTGTTTTTAGATTGGTTGTTATCTTCCTTCTGGTTATGCGAGGAAGTAAAGGGTTTCTACCTGCGCCTCCATCTTGGCCAGAACTTAGTCAGTATGTGGCTATTTTTTAAAATCCATACACCCCAATCCTTCAAAATCCTGAAAAGGGAGAGAAGCTAGAGATAATTAACAATGGCCAGTTATTTAATCAATCATATCAACATCAGGACACTTCAAAAAAAATACACTAAATGTAAGGATCAGAAAGGTTCTGAGAAGGGGGTTCACCTCTGGAAGGAAAGATAGGGAAGCTCCATGACCAATACCCACTGTCTAGCCCAGTGTGTCTCTCCCATGTGCTGTTCCTGAGTTATAGCCTTATAATAAACCACTGATCGTAAGTGAAACCATTTCTGGGTTCTGTGAGTCTTTATTGATAATTACAATACCTAAGCGAGGTCATGAAAAGTTCCAAATTTGTAGTCAACTGGTCAGAAATGTGAGTAGCCCAGGTACCCCATTTGCTATTGGCATCAGAAGTGATGGCAGTCTTGTGTTACTGAGGCTTGAACCTATGGTGTTGGCATGCAGTTTGGGTACTTACTGTCTGAACTAAATTGAGTTGTAGGACAGGCCATTGGAGAACTGTTTGTTAATGGGAGCTAAAGACTCTTTATCTCATATAAAAAGAAAACCAGGCAGGTGTGATGCTGGAATTGACTATGAGATTGTGTGTAACCTGCCTCTATGAGGTGCTCAGGGAGTTTGAGCAGACTTCAGGTTCACTGCCCTCTCTCCCTCAGATGTCTCACCCCTTGAGAGGCCACGCTCACTTCTTCTTATGCTCTCAGGTCTCACAGAGTGAGGCCTGAGGCTTTGTACCCAGTCTCAAGAGCAGGGCAGGTACAGGCCTGTACATCCACACACAGTGTTTTCTACCCTGAAGTGGGGCTATTTGTCTAATGCCTTAAAAGCCAAAAATGTGACACCAGGTTTCATAAAAGGAAAAAAAGCAGATGAAGTCTATCAGGTAAAAGTCCAGCCATTGTTAAAATAGTGAGAGTGGTTTGCACGACATCAATGTAACCTGGCAGCCGAGGAGAGTGAACTGGAATGTGCACGCAAGAACAATGACAACTTCACTGTACCAGTCAGTGGGGCCAGTAGACACCACTGACTGAGCATGTGTACTGTGTGGCTGTTGCATTCAAAATGACTGAGCATGTAGAGCAAGAAATCTGCATTGAGTTTTGCATTAAGCTTGAACATTCCTCTGCAGAAACTATTTGGGTAATTCAGAAGTCCACAGCTATGGACACTGGTTATTGGCAGCTTCATCAAAATAATGCGTGTGCTCATGCATCATGTCTCATTTTTGGTGAAACATGAAAGCATCCAGGTGACTCATCCCCCCTACGGCCCAGATTTGGTGCCCTGCAACTTCTGTTTTTTCTCAACTAACATCACCTTTTGAAGGAAAGAGATTTTATACTATCCATGAGATTTGGGAAAACACAACGGGGCAGCTGTTAGTGACTGGTAAAACTGTGTGAGGTCCTAATCTACATTGAAGGGGACTGAGGTGTCATTGTCCTGTGTACAATGTTTCTTATATTTTGTATCTTTTTAAATATATGCCTCTATTTTTCATATTACGTGGCTGGATACCTTCTGGACAGATCTCATATATTTCAAAGAAAAATTTGAAAGTAGAATGGGCATCCAATGCTCAAAGCTGGAACTCCTAAGTGCCTTACATTTAAGGTCTTTTAAGGGGAAAAAGTGAAAAAAAAATATGAGTAGATGTCTTAAAGTCATGGGCTGTGAGGATTGCTCACTGACAATATAAGTTTTATGATGGGATTTATTTCTCCCCTGGCACAATTTTAAGGGTTTTGGTTATTAGAGTCCAGAGGTCTTCCTGCTTGCAGACAACCCGGAGTTCTGCAGCCAGATTTTGGGTTGTGTTGGTGATGCTGAATTAAGAGCAGAGAACAGATCAATCCATCTTGTTCTTAGCAGGCCACATCCTTCTCTGATCTCGAGCAATAGGTCTCTTTCAACCTGTTTTTTTTGACAAGTTTCCATTTTCTCTATTACCCAGCCAGGTTGTTTTCCTTTAATTATTTATTTTTTAAAATCAAATGATGCCAAACAGTTGTGCATGCAGAAAATATTTTTCCTCCCATTTTTAAAATTCCTCTAGCTGAGCTAATAACCAAAATAACAGACCGATTAAGAGGAGAGAATGTGCAATGTCTATTAGAGGAATGAATATTCTGGGGAGGTAAAATTAGAGACCCCCAAAATGTATTGGGTAGTAGGTGCTTACATGCCACGCTGAAGCTAAACAAACAAAAAAGCTTTGTGGTTTAAGATTTTAAAATACCAAAAAAAAAAAAAAATTCTGTTTGCAAGGTGAATCCAAAGCAAATGTTCAGTAAATAAATACTGACTCAGCACCTCCGTGTGAGTGTTTCTCTTTGAGTTAGGTTTTCACCTTAATACTTTTGGAGCAGTTAAGAGGTGAGGTTTTTCCTGATTCTTCTGTTTACCAAGAACAAGATCAGAATCAATATCCTAAAAGGCAAATCTGGGGCAGCAACTCTGCTTCCCTTCACAGCAGAGCCACGGCTCCTAGGCTGGTTTAGCAAGTCTCACTGAAAACTCAGTTCTAGTGCACCTAGCCATTTAGTTAAAGTCACTGAGCACCTGAATCATTACCAAACCAGATAAGATACTGAAACATAGTTTTATCAATATATGTATATCGACTTTTGACTTCTTATTACAAAAGAATGAAAAGATCCACTTGAATCTTCTAATGAAAATGTTCCATGCTTTGTTATTCACAATTTCTCTCTGGCGGGCATGCATCCTTTTTCCTGAAAAATGATTCAACACATGTGTTGAGATATTATCCACAGATGCTCAGGAAGAACTAGGTAAGAGTCCTGTGACCCTGGCTCATGTCTCAGTTTAGTGTTTACGCTATTATTACTTCCAGCTTAATCAGTCCTTTTGTTGTGTTTTCACATGTCCCTAATTTTGATTAGTATTTGCTGAGCTTGTTGCTGCCTGAAAGACTCCAGTCCCATTTCTATTGTTGAGGAACTGGGGCCAGGAAGTCTCCCAAAGGGGCGCCTGCTCAGTTTCAGTATCATTCAAGTACTTCCTTGTTTAACTCACCTTAGTTTCAAGTTTATCGTAGTTACTTGGAAACAACAGTCATAGAGAAACAGTATTCTCTCTTCTTGACCTCACAGAGAATTCATGTCATCAAGCATTGATTAGAGCTGATTGAGGTATGTTACAGACAGGAAACCACACACGTATTAAATGTACAATATGATGCGGTGACTTTCAAACACACTTGAGGTGTATCAATTTCACCCCAAAGTCTCTCACATGTCTTTGTGCTCCCGGTCCCTGTCCCGCACCCAACACCCACAGTCTTCAGGTAATCATACACTTTTTTGTTTACAGCAGAGAAGTTTGCCTTTTCTAAAATTTTATATTAATGAAGTTATGCAGTATGGTTTTTATCTGGCTTCTTTAGTTCAGCATAATTATTTTTACCAGCTGAAATGTAAGTAACAAGACTTAACCATGTAAAGTAATCAGTTAGGTGGGGTTTTGTTTAATGACCATGTTGTCCAGCCACCCTGTCTCCCTAGTACTAAAATATTCATCACCTGATTAAGGCCCTGTACCCATTGAGAGGTGCTCTGCATTTTCCCATCCCCTAATTTTGGAAAAATATCAACCTTCATTCTATTTTTTTTTTGTCCCCTGTCCCATATAACTTGTCTAATATCCCCTGCCAGCCTGTACATTTAATGTTCTTACTTGCCTAAGTATAAGGGAACTAATCTGAGTCTTCAAGACATTATCATTATTCCCATCCTGCCCACCCAAGTCTTGGAGAATGGCACCCCCACTTCACTGCACCAGCTCCAGTGGCTCTGTAACAGGGTGCAGCCAAGAAGTGGGCCCAAATAGGGATTTGTAATGGGGTCCAGAACTCAAGGTGTCCAGGAAATATTAGAAAAATATATATAGGATGTCCTCACCCCCACAAGTCTGAACTGGGGGGCAGGGGACTCCTGGAGCAGGACCATTCAGAGCTGTTTTGTATGGCAGCAGCTTTGCAGCTAACCTCTGGCCTGGTCATTTAGCATATCTATAACCTTTAACTGGTTTCATAGATATGCTAAATAGCTGTGGGCTTGCTTTGAGCCAGGGGGATGGAAGTGACTGACACACAAGATGTAACTGGGAAGGGAGGAACACACTGCTTTTGGAGAGAGGGGAGAACCCTGTGGCTTTGGGGCTCCCCTTGCCACGCAGCTTAGGAAGCTGGGAAGCAAGATGTAGCAGCGATGCAGAGCTCTCTCTTAGCAGTTCAGAAGAATGCAGGTGAGATGCTGTGGGAAGGAAAGTCAGGACCACGCAGCTGTGGCAGGAATGACCCCAAGGCTTGGGAGGGGGTCTGGACCACCAGGCTTTGGAGGAATGGGGACCCCTCTGCCTGAGAGACAGAGAAAGAGGACCATGTGGCTTTTGGGGGGCCCCTTTTGCCATGTGACCTAGGAAGCAGGAGAGACTTTGCCTGGAATAAAAGGGGTGAAAGGACTCTTGCTGGTGGGCCATGAGAAGGTGCCACATGGTTTTGGATTAACTGGAGATCACAGTGGTGACACAGTGGATGGTGTCGGAACTGAGGGTCTGCCTGAATCACGGACGTCTACTTCTTTCCCTGAGATACAGTACCCTGGACTGGGCAGAGGGGAGAAGGAAGGACTGTGTGCAATTGTGGGTATTCTAGAGAACGGGTATTCCAAAAAACTTTAGTATTTTAAAGGAGACGTTAAGTCATTACTCCAAGCCTGTATAACTTGTAAATAAATAATTCCTTTCCTTTTCACCAATCTCTGGCATTGAGAGACGTCTTTCCATTGGTGGCGAGCATAACGAACCTGGTGCGGGGTTGGGGGATTGTTGGGTGTCCCTGGTCCTGCTCTTTAACAGCTCCTCCCTCAACAGATAGGACAGATCCTCACTCATATTATTCTGCTTCATTCCGAGTCACTGAGAAAACCCTCCTGCATGGCACTTTAGTTCCCCGCAAACCCTTATAATATCTAACACATCCCCACCTCTCAGGCTTTACAATTTTTCATTGAAACTCTGAGCAGACCCCATCCCTCCCTGGCCCCCTCTATGTTCACCTCTGCTTATACACAACCCACCTCTGACCAGGTCTGCAAGTAACTCAGCCACCTATACCAGGAGCCCCTAAAAGCCGGAGAGGAATAGAACGAGAGGGGAGGTTTATTTCCCACTTCCCGGATTCTGGTTGCAAACTATCTAAGGACAGTCACATGAAATTTGTAAAAGTAAAAAAAATGAGGATACTGATGTCTTCCCTGAGCTGAAGGTCAGAGGGAGCTGGAGAGTGGGTTGTTCAGTGCGGGTATGTGGGTGGCTGACGTGATAGAGACCTGCATGTTCACTAGAGTAGTTGTCTTCTGAAATCTCTGTGATCTTATTTTCCGAAGGTCCAGTGAAGGTGGATGTGGAATGAGGACAATGTCGATGCTTGTTAGACCATTGCAAAGGTGCCTTCGTTTCTGCTGGTACCTCTTCTCAGATTCTGAGTCAAAGGCTGCTTGGAGGCAGCCTTTGATCTTTGATCTTTTATATTGATCTTTTCCTAGAACTTATTTTGACTTCAAAAACTATCAGGTCCCACTCTTCATAAAATCTTTGTGTTCATTGAGGAAGTCATGCTTATGGCCTCTGTCCATCTCTGAGGCAAAGGGAACTTTACAGTTAGTGGGTGGATATTTACCTCTTGTAAACTAATTAATTAGGTCATAAAGATGGTCCAACCTGGTCTTCATGACTTTGTATTTGAAAAAGTTGTTTCTAAAAAGGTTTTCCATTTAAATGGACTTTATTTCCTGTCATGCAAATTGAATAACATGATGAAATGAATCTCTACATAGAAGTGGTTATGGTTCTAATAAAAGGCAGGGCAGTAGGAACAGAAAGAAACTACTTGATATGGTAAAGGCCACACATGAAAACCCACGGCTAATGCCATACTCCATGGAGAAACACCAAAATGTTCATAAGATTGTGAACAAAATGAAGATTTTTGTCCCCACTTATTCAACACAGTACTGGAAGTTCTGGCCAGAACAATTGGGCAGGTAGATAAAATAAGTGGCGTACAAATTGAAAAAATAAAAATTACCTCTTGTACAGACAACTCAAGTTTTAAAAAATACTTTAATTACTTATTTTTAGAGAGAAGATAAAGGAGGGAGAAATAGAGAAAAACATCGATGTGAGAAACATCCATAGGATGCTTCTTGTATGTGCCCTGACCGGGGACTGAACCAGGGACCTTTCATTTCACAGAGTGACATCCAATCAACTGAGCCACACTGGTCAGGGCAACAATTTAATCTTATATGTAGAAAATTCTCAAGATTCTGCTCTCCATACCAAAAAAACCCCCTGTTAGAATGAATAAATTCAGTCAAGCTGCAAAAGACAGTATCAACAGTCAGCATCATTTCCATTTCTTTGCAAAAACAATGAACCCCAGCTAACAAACCCTAAATGGAATTAAGAAAATGGTTTTATTTACAATAGCATCAGAAAAAAATAAAATACTTAGGAAAAAATTTACCACATACATGGACAGTGTATACAATGAAAACTACCAAATGTTTCTGAAAGTCAATAAAAAAACAAATAAATGGAAAGATGTTTATGTTCATGAATGAATTGAAAGACTTCCAATCATCTACATATTTGATACTTATTCTATAAAAATTCCAATGATTCAGCAACCTCCAAAGACATCCTGCTTCAATCCGCTTTTAACAGGTACCTTTAAAACTCACCACCAGGTTGCTTATCAGGCTTTCTGGATGTGTGTTTTGTTGGCTCTGATGGGAAATTGCAGCCTCGGCATAAGAAGACTTGGGGTACTGGGAGGTGATATTTTGCATTTCTCAGGTGCTTCTGGGTAAAGCTGAATCTGCCTGCCCCAGACCTTCAACGGGAGATAAGCAGCAACAGTCTTGCCCTGTGTTGGGAGCCATGATGCATCTGATCCATGAATGCTGATTTGCGGGGAACTAACCCACACCCATTTCTTGGCACGGTCAGATTTGGGTGGGACGCCATTCTGCACGGCAGGAGGCGACCATGGGCAGTCCACCCGCAAGTCTCACTCTGTGCCGGCTTGCTTTAGCACTCCTGAGATTTAGAACAATTCTAATGGCTTGTAAAATGTTGGAAGCTGGATCATCTTGGCCAACCCCACACATGAAAAGGTTAAGGATGAGCCAAGCTGCCTCAATGCTAAAAGCAAAGCAGTCTGTTAATGGATGAGAGAGGCCTGGGAGAAGTCATTACTAAAAATATTTTAAACCATTCTCCCTGAAATTCAGCAATTTATCGTTCTTCTTTAGACCAGAGATATAGGGAAAGATTTTAATAGCTAGGAAGTTTAGTGAAT
Organism: Micronycteris hirsuta; assembly: GCA_004026765.1. Classification (NCBI taxonomy): domain Eukaryota; kingdom Metazoa; phylum Chordata; class Mammalia; order Chiroptera; family Phyllostomidae; genus Micronycteris; species Micronycteris hirsuta. The sequence goes on from PVJI01016357.1 coordinate 32,938, forward strand.
AGCCATAAACGTTAGTTAGGATTTATACTTCAGAAAGTTGTAGATAAGGACCATCTGTTGCTTAGGATTCTAAGGACACTGGCAAATGTTTATACCTCAAAGAACAGCTAATTGGGTTAGAAGTACCTTGATTTAGATGACATCTCTCTCTCAAACTTCCTAAGCACAAAGACTTACCTCTACATATATTTCTAATTACTAATTTAGAGTTATCTAGGACCTAAGAAAATACATATATATATGTCTAACCAATTATGAGTGCTTAAAATAGTTAGCACTGATATTATTTCTAGCTGTTTGATGATGATTCCTTATCAGAATACCCATTTGTTTAACATGAGTAGAATTTATAGTCTTTTTAATTACTCCACGTGTTATTTCTTAGTGATTTGTGACTCGCAGCTGTTCTTTACTAATTGTGAGAGATGTTTGTCTGCTTTTTATCACTACTGTTGTAAAAAAAATGTCTTGTCTTTAAAATAGAGATAGTTCCTTTGTCTAGAGAGTCAGTCAGTTTTAGACCAAGAGACTGGCAAGAAAGCTGGTCTCTCAGGTTCAATAAACTGGCCTAAGACACCAAAAAGTGAAAGAGTGTCGGACTCCTTCATTCCACCTTACTGTCACCCACCTTCGGAGCTACCTCCTAAGAGTTTGCAGAGGCGGGACCCCTGCAGCCCTGGTCTGAGCCAGACACTGAAAACCTCAGCCCTCACTGAAAACCACCATCCCTTCCCGGGGACTCTCACCTGCGTGCCCCTGCCACACCAGCACGCCTGCCTTTCCTACCCTCCCCCCTTTGACCTGCCTCTGTGCCCCTAACTTCTTCCTTCTTTGGTATCATCCCCTGCCTCCTCACCAGCCATCAGCTGGACTGTGCAGTCCCCATGAGTTCCCATTTCTCCTGGCTTTCTAGAATTTGGTCTCCTCAGTGGCTGCTAGTCTTTTTCTCACCTCGGTCTTCCTCTTATCCCTTTCCCAGCATCCCATCTCTTGTTTCACCCGGAACATCAAGCCTGGCAACGTGGGCTGCTGTGCCCTTGGGAATAAGTAGGAGCGGGGTTCTCGGGTTACCTCTGTTTAGGGCTGCAGTCTCTCTTCCTTGCAATTCCTACACACCACCTTCTCTCCACCCTGTGCTGTGATTTTTTTTTTTTTTGATAATTTTTGGTAGTTATTTGTCACACATTTAACGAAGTGCACACCTCCTTTGTGGAGTCTTCAAATCAGTGTTCGGTTTTAGTATAAAAGACAGCCAGTTGAGTCATGAAGTGTGTTTTTCTTCCTTTCAAAAAAGCTATCCTGCCTCTCAAGGCAATACCTACATTTGGAAGAATTTCTCCCTCTGCCTCCCCACCCTCTTGGCCAGCACCAGTGGCTCTCTCCTTTGTGGGCGGGTCCCCCAACTTGACCTTATCTACAACATGGGGTCCTCAGCCTCTTTCTGAAAACCTGCACCACTCCCTATTCCTTCTTTATTCCCTTCCTCCTAAACCAAGATAACCACACACACTGTTCCTCTAAACACATACCTTTGCTACTTTCTCTAATCGTTACAATTTCTCTACCTGCCCAGGGTCTTACCCCTTCTTGTCTCCCCCTGTTGGCCCCCTGGCATCTAAAGGCCAGCTGGCCTCCAGGTCTGTCTAGGATTTTGATTTGTGGTCAGAAGCCAGCCAGAGCCAACAAAGCACAGAGGCAGATCAAAGAGGGGGAAGGGCAGGAAAGGCCAGCACCCTGGTGTGGCAGGAGCAGGCAGGTGAGAGTCCAGGGATGGCAGTTTGCAGAGTGAGGGCTGAGGTTCTCAGTGTCTGGCTTAGGCCATGGTGAGGTGGTCTCTGCTCCTCTGGGATCAAGCAGATTCAGCTTCACCTAGAAGCCCCTTAGAAACGCACCATGGCCCCAGCACCCCAAGTCTCCTTGTGCTGGGGGCGCAATTGACAATGCCTACAAAAGGTGCATTGAGTGAAGGCTGGGTGTTGGGGCACCTTTCCAGAGGGGATAGAGGCAGGGCGTTATTGGAGCTTGCTGAGTCATTGGATTTTTAATAAAAATTGTATAAAATATGTAGACGATTTGAAGTCTTTTAGTCCATGGACATAAAGATCTTTCCATTTGTTTATTTTACCAAGTTTCAGAAACATTTGGTAAATTTTTAGGGCATACATCTTCCATGTCCTTGGTGAATTTTTTCCTATGTATTTTATTCTTTCTGATGCTACTGTAAATGAAACTTTTATTAATTCTATTTTGGAATTATTCATTGTTTTTGCTAATAAATAAAAATAAGGCTGACTCGATTTTATCTTTTGCAACTTGACTGAATTTATTAATTCTAACAGTTTTTGCAGGGAGGGTAGGACCTTTACAAATTTCTATGTGTAAAATTTAAGTTGTCCCACTGACCAGTGTGCCTCAGTTGGTTGGGCATCGTTCCGTGGAGCCAATGCTCACCTGTGGGATTCCCAGTCAGGGCCCGTGCCTGGGTTGGGGGTTTGGTCCTGTTCAGAACCTGTAAGAGAAACATCTGATTGACAACATTCTTCTCCCTCTTTTTTCTCCTCCCTTACCCAGTCACTAAAAACAAATAAATACAACCTGTAAAAAATTGTTTATTAAACATAATTTTTTTTTCCCATTTTGGATGCCACTTTCTTTACCTTCTTGTCTGATTTCCTGCCAGCACTTCCAGCACTGTGTTAAGTCAGGGGGTAAACAAGGATCTTCACCTTGTTCAGTGTCATTAACATTTAGATGCTTCTTTCTGGAGTGTTGTGTCAGCCGCAGGTTTTCATGGGTGGCCTTTCCCCTGTGGAGTGGTTTCCTCCTGTTCCCACAGCCCTTGTCCTTGTTGGAACCATAACCACGTCTCTCTAGAGATTTCTTTCACCATGTTATTCCAATTGCAGACCAGGAAATAAAGTCCTGTCCACACTGGAAACTTCTTTAGGTAAAACTTTTTCAAATAGAGAGTCATGAAGAGTAAGTTGGGCCTTTATTACCCAAGTAATTATTGAACAAAAGTTCAATGCCATACCAGTTACTGTAAAGCACCCTTGGCCCCAGAGATGGACAGAAGATAGGAGCCTGCCTTCCCCAACATACATAAACATTTACATGAGGAGAGGGACCTGATAGTTTTTGAAGTCAAAATAAGTTCTAGGAGAGGATAAAAAAAAGTTCATGAGAGGAAAATTTCACTTGATGATGAGGTTATAAGACCTGTGGACTGGAAGGGCTTCTCCGTGCTGATACTACATGTCAGGGCTCACTCTGGGGTCATCTGGTGTCAGAAAGAGGTCCAGCCCTCTCTTTACTCAATGTGACCTCAACAAAGGCCATCATTTTCTGCAGAGGGGAGGACCATCCTCAGCTCAAACACAGTTACCTGTGGACTGTGAGTGGCTGAAATGCCTAAAGGTGCAGCCAGCATGGTCCCAGGTCCTAAGCCCACTCTCTGTCAGCCACATCCTCTGTTTCCCCACAGAGCTTGAGACAGTGTCTCGCCACAGTCACAGGGCATAATGAGAGCGTGGTGCGGGCGTCTCCCAAGTGTGGTCTCCACCAAGTGGTTCATCAACGGCGTGCTCGTGTGGCTCTGTAACAGGATGAAGCTGCCCTGCTGCTACCAAACCCTCACCGTAGATACCATCAGGACGGAGGATGCGGGGAATATCAAAATGATGCCACTGACCCCATCAGTGTCTGTGAAAGTGAGCCCCTCGAACTGGGTATAAAATATGAGTGACCCTATTTTCTTTTTTTAACTTTATTAAACTCTCAATAATTGTGTTTTGCTCTTTTTAAATATATTTGGTGTGAAGGTAGATAATCATTAGAAGACTTACATTGAGTCAATAAATGCTCAAAAATGAGAGCTGCCCTTGTCATTTTTGTTAATGTAAGGTTACATTTTACAGCAGACCCCACCTGTGGTTGGTCTCAGATGCAGCATCTTTACAGTGCAGGAAACACCGCGTCCCTCAGAGCACGGGCAGTTCTCACGTGATGGCCCGTGGGAGCATGCGATGAGCCTGCAGAAATCCAAGTTCTGTCCTTTCCCAAAGGTCATGTGCAGGGCACCTGGACACTGTGTGGACAACAAGAATAAACTAAAAGACACTGTTTAGCAACACTGACCTTTTTTCTCTATTTTATTTCTCCCTATAAATTCTAGTCTTCTAGAGTATTCTTATTTTCATGGCAGTAGACTTACTTTCATAAGTTCAGCATGGCTCTGTCCCTTTTCTTAATAGAAAATAATTGGAAGCATTGGCAATACAAACAAGGCTTTGGTTCACATGCCCTCGTGCAGACTGATGCCCACAGGATTAGAAATCGCCTTACCCTTTATGAAGCTAAGTTTGACCTGATGGGTATTTTGGTATTTCTTAAAGAAGAGGGCACCACTCAAACTAGACAGACTGCAGATGAATTGTGAGGGTAAAGTTCCTAACGTCAAGAATCTGTGAAATCTCTCGTCTTATATTTTATAGAAAAATCTGCATCAGGGCAAACTATGTGGTGAGTGTCAATTTCTCTGAACTTCAGTAACTAATCAGGACAAATGAAATTACAGCAACCACGCTGTAAGATCAAGAATACTCTTGTTCATTTGATATAATCTGTGATCAAAAAATAAAAGGCAAATGTACAGAGATAAAATGTAACCATGGAAAATTCCAGAAGTAAAGGTGGGAAGTGCGGATGGCTGGGGTTGGAGGGAGTGGTAGGGGGAAAATGGAGATAACTACTTGAACAACAATTTTTAAAAAAAGTAAAAAAAAAAAAAAAAAGAAAAAGAAAATTCCAGAAGTACAGCATGCTGGGAGAGCACATCCTGGCTGTGTTCAGAGATTGTCTTCTATTTTGCCCCTGTGTCTGCGTTGCTAGGAACTGACACCTCTTTATAAATATCAGGGCCTGATGGAGATGCAGACTGGGTCTTGACTGAGAATTGTGTTTCCCTCCACCATGAAGAAAGCGGTTTCCTGATGACCCAGAGGCCTTAAACTTATTTCAAAGTCACTAAATTTTAGAAAGGTGCTTTTTGACTACAAGCATCTGACATTTATTTTTTTAGGCCATTCCTTTAAAAATGTAACTGCAATTTGGTAAATGCAGATACTTCTCTGGCCTTTTGAAATATACATAAGTATCATAGAAAGCTTTTTGCCAGTGTTACAAGCCAGAGAATATCCGACTTAGAAGGCTGGGCCCCTTGCATTGACTTCTAATCGTCCTGGTGTTCCTCTGTCCCAGTCTCTGAGGAAGGGTAGGAGCGTAACTTGGTTGAGGACTTTTACAGACAAGATGTAAAAGGATATCCTGACGGTATTTTATGAGAAGTTTTGCTTTTCTGTTGTGTAAAGCCAAGTAGCAAATACAGAGGCCCACGGCTCCTTCTCCTGTTCTTAACCTCTCCAAAGTATATTGAATCCGGGTGCTGAGTTCTGTGTCACGGCCCTATTGCATGGTCTTCAGTAAAGTCTTTCTTTTATATTTAATCTTCTCTGATGCATCTT
>PVJI01016358.1:0-38459 GCA_004026765.1 Micronycteris hirsuta
TGTACCTCCTCGCACAACCAAAAGAAGGACAACAACGAATTTAAAAACAAAAAGCAACCAGAACTGACAAAATATCGAACCGTATGGAAGTTCAACAACCAACGAGTTAAGAAAGAAACATTCATCCAGACCTGTAGGAGGGGCGGAGATGGGCAGCCGGGGCAGAGAGGACTCATGGCAAGGTGGAGGCTGGAGGACCAGGGTAGGCAAGGTGGCAGCTGGCAGACCAGGCGAGGTGGTGGCTGGTGGAGCAGTGGTCCCACATTTGCGTGTAGATAAACTGGGAAGAACAACTGGGGAGTGAGACAAACTACACAACCCAGGGCTCTGGTGTGGGGAAATAAAGCCTCAAACCTCTGACTGAAAACACCTGTGGGGGGTGCAGCAGTGGGAGGAACTCCCAGCCTCATAGGAGAGTTGGTTAGAGAGACCCACTTGGTCCTAGAATGTACACAAGCCCACCCACCCAGGAATCAGCCCCGGAAGTACCCAATTTGCTTGTGGGTAGTGAGGGAAGTGACTGAAAGCCAACAGAGAGTGGAGCAAATTGTTCCCTCTCAGACCCCTTCCCCACAGACAGCATCACAACACAGCAACATCGGTTGCTCCACGTTGGTGAACACCTAAGGCTCCGCCCCTTACTAGATGACAGGTGTGTCAAGGCAAAAAAAAATGGCCCAAATGAAAGAAGAGATCAAAGCTCCAGAAAAAATACAACTAAGCAACAAAGAGATAGCTAATCTATCAGATTCACAGTTGAAAACACTGGTAATCAGGATGCTCACAGAACTGGTTGAGTACGGTAGCAAAATAGAGGAAAGAGTGAAGGCTATGAAAAGTGAAATAAAGAAAATATACAGGGAACCAACAGTGATGGGAAGGAAACTGGGACTCAAATCAATGGTTTGGATTGGAAGGAAGAAATAAACATTCAATAAGAACAGCATGAAGAAATAAGAATTCAAAAATATGAGGAGAGGCTTGGGAATCTACAGGACAACTTTATACATTCCAATATCCAAATAATAGGGGTGCCATAAGGAGAAGAGGAAGAACAAGAAATTTAAAACTTATTTGAAAAAATAATGAAGGAGAACGTCTCCAATCTGGCAAAGGAAGTAGACTTCCAGGAAGTCCAGGAAGCTCAGAGAGTCCCAAAGAAGTTGGACCCAAGGAAGCACATACCAAGGCACATCATAATTACATTACCCAAGATTAAAGACAAGGAGAGAATCTTAAAGCAAGAGAAAAGGACACAGTTCATTACAAAGGAGTTCTCATAAGACTATGAGCTGATTACTCAAAAGAAACCTTGCAGGCAAGAAGGGGCTGGAAAGAAGTATTCAAAGCCATGAAAGACAAGGACCTACATCCAAGATGACTCTATCCAGCAAAGCTTTCATTTAGAATGGAAGGGCAGATAAAGTGCTTCTCAGATCAGGTCAAATTAAAGGAGTTCATCATCACCAAGCCCTTATTATATGAAATGCTAAAGGGACTTATCTAAGGGAAAAAAGAATATAAAAAAACTATGAAAAGTAAAATGACAACAAACTCACAACTATCAACAACCAAACCTAAAAACAAAAACAAACTAAGCAAACAGAACAGGAACAGAATCACAGAAATGGAGAGCATATGGAGGGTTATCAGTGGGGAGAGGGGGAGGAGAATGGAGAATGGGGGAAAAGGTACAGGGAATAAGAAGCATAAATAGTGGTACAAAATAGGCAGAGGGATGTTAAGAATAGTATATATAGGAAATGGAGAAACCAAAGAACTTATATGTGTGACCCATGGACATGAACTAAGGGGGGTAGGGAATGAGGATGGGAGGTAAGGTGCAAGGTGGAGGGGAATGAAGGGGGGAAAATGGGACAACTGTAATAGCATAATCAATAAAATATATTTTAAAAAAGAAATGAGCTATCAAGTTATGAATAGAGGTAGAAGAAGGTTAAATGCATATTACTAAGTGAAAGAAGCCAATCGGAAAATGTCACATAATGTAGAATTCCAATTGTATAACATTCTGGAAAGGCAAAACTATGGAGATAGTAAGAGGATCAGTGGTTGCTAGAGATTAGCAGGGAGAGAAGGATGAACAGGCAGACACAGAGGATTTTTAGGGCAGTCAAACCACTCTGTATCATGCTATGATGGTGGATAGATGTCTTTATACATTTGGCAAAATCCATAGAAGGTACAATACCAAGAGTAAACCCTAATGTTCACTATAGACTTTGGGTGATAATGATGTGTCATTTTAGGGTCATCAGCTGTAGCAAGTGTACCGCGGCGGTAGGGGCGCTCACAGTAGGGGAGGCTGTGCATGTGTGGGGGAGTGGGGTACATGGGAAATGTCTCTGTACTTTCTGATTGATTTTGCTGTGAACTTAAAGCTGCTCTAAAAATTAAAGTCTATTTTTTAAAAAATGTGGCTAGTCCAAACTGAGATGTGCTGTAACTATAAAATAGACCCTGCATTTCCAAGACCTGTTTGAAGAAAGGATATAAATACCTTATTAATAACTTTTATGTTGATTTATGATAGGAAGACATGCTTGGAAATATTAAGTAAAACCTTACTAAAATGTATTTACTTTTAAAAACATGGCTACTAGAAAATTTTAAGAGGCGTATGGCTTATATTCTCTTCCTATTGGGCAGTGCTGGCTTAGACTATAAATAAGTCAGCACAAGAAACCAGGACTCTTGGCTTCTGACCCAGGATGAACCATTCATTCAGCAAACAGATTTAAGTACCTACTCTTTGATGAATAAGTTAGAGATGGTACCTGCCCTTGAGAAGTGTACAATGTTTTTCTGCCTTTCTGCCTTTTTTTTTTTGAGATTAGTGTAAGAAACAGTTTTGAAAAGCACAAAGCACCTTAACAATACAAAAAATAAAATAAATATAATTTCCCGGTAGAAAGAAGAAGACATGCTTTCATTTCCAGATGAGAATGAGAGACACTAGTAAGCCTTGTGTGGGCAGAAAACGTGCAATCAGTTGAATCACTATGGCCGATTAAGTGATCTGAAAATGGCACTGAGGTTATACCAGAGGGTAAAAAGGAAAACCGTGAGGTCTATATGAATTGCAACTTTTGGCAAAATTACTTTAAGTTAGGAATTCCTGAATTGTACAGGACCAAAGGAGCTCTGCAGAGAGAATTTTTCCTATTGACTAATCTTTTCCTTGGTAGTAAGAAGAGAGGTGGGATTTTAGTCAACTTTTTCTGCACCAGAGCTATAGGAAGATCATGGCAGGAAGAGGTAGGGCAGAAGAAACAGTCAAACAAGGCCTCAAGGGAAGCTTATCATTCATAAGTGGTTAGAAATGCCGGAGCAGCAGCCACGTAGTAGAAGCAGCTATGTTTTAAAGGGCAGCTCATTTTGATCCAAGCTCTCGGGATGGCTAGGGAGCTAAAGGGCAGGTGACCAGCAGCCCCAGTCTCTGAGTGGATAGAAAAGTGCAGAAAGTCGAGGCCTGGACCAAGCTCAGTGGTGTGCTTAGCAAATGCTTACCTCAGGGATCAAATAGCCTGGAAGGAGTCCTCCAAGACCAGGCCCCTCATTTCGCAGGTGGAGGGGAAGGAGCAGCAGGACAGGGAGAGAAAAGCCAGGCACTGGCTGAGCTCCTGCTTTGTGTTGGGCCCTGGGCTACTGTGCTGGCCGAGCCGGAAGGGAATAGCAAGGTCTTGCCTTCCAGGGAGCAAATCCCAGCTGGGAGTCTATCCCATTTATTTGGCAGAGTTTCTTCCACATTGGAAGCAGCTTGTAAAATGATTAGTTTTAAAAGTACATTGTACTATTTAAAAACCAATTTTTATAAAATTTTCCAAACTTCTTTGTATGGTTCTATAAAATTGGGATGGTTAGAATTAATTATGAGAGAACATTATGTACTCAGAACAAAAAAAGGGAGAGAACAAAATGAAGAAAAACACATTTTTGGAATTTTTTCTGTCGTTTGCAAATTTTCTCCCAATCCAGGTGCATGTTGAGGCTGGTGTCTGCATCGTGATTGAACACAATGAGCTTCAGAGTCACAGGCCCGCGTTCTGACTCTTGTCCCACAGCTTGCCGGCTGTGTGTCTTGGCGCAACTGGCTTTACTTCACTGGGCCTTTACCTCATTTTTAAAATGGGTTGATTGAATTAAATAAAAAAAGGACTGAATTAAATAATTGAATACGCAAAAACTCAAAGCACTGTGTCAGGAAGCCAGTAATGCTCAGTGAATGGCAGCCATTATTGTAGTTGCTATTGTTAATATGTCAGTAAGCCAATTATCTAGATTTTTCTAAAATCTCCCTCCCTCTCTTACATGCATTCGTACACATGTACGTGTAGGGTGAATAGAGTGTTAGCACCAGAACTAGGGCTGGAAAGTTTCAGGCCTGGGTCCATTCTCTCTGTCTCTGCTGCAGTCTCCCCATGTTATTCTCTGATGAAGGTCGTATCCTATTATTGAGAACATCAAGAGATTTCAGTACATTTTGTATACTTGAGAAAATAATTGCATTGAATATTACTTGAAATATGGGTATAATCTGGCTTAGAAACATTTTTTGGTCATTTATTCAGCAAATATTTCCTCAGCAGGAGCAATGTATCAGGCACAGTTCTGGGCCCTGCAGATACGGCCATGTCACCGAGGATCTTGGAAGTAGATTCTCTAGTCAAGCCTTCAGATGACATTCTGGGGCCTGTCTCATGAGAGACGTTGAGCTAGAACCACTCGGCTAAGCCATGCCTGGGTTTCAGACCCACAGAAACTGTGAGATAGTAAATGCGTATTTTAAGTTGCTAATGTTTGGGATGACTAGTTATGCAGCAATAGACCACTAATCAGTGAGCAAGAGTGGAAGCCAAGAAGGTAAGAGGTTATTTCAGTAATCCACACAAAGAAGTGACTTGGAAGTGACGAAAAATAGATTTATAGTAAAATGGACTCTTCCTTGAGCACTCAAAATTATTCAGCACACTCAATCACTCCCTCCTTAGAAAACGGTTCTCCTGGCTTCCGGGACACTGCGCTTTGAATGTGGTTTTCCCTCTATATCACCAACTAATCCTCTTCATTCTCCTTTGCTGGCACGTCCTCTGCTCAAGCTCTTAAGGTTGGAATAACCTGGGCTTGACTTTGGCCTTCATTCTCTTTTCAATTTACAGTCTCTCTCTAGGAATCCTCATCTTCTGTAAGGACTTTAAATGCCATGCATATGACCAATGATTCTTATTCCTCCAGTTGCTTCCTTTTCATGGAGTCCCAGGCTAAAAAATCCTATTGTTTACTTGCCATCTCTATGTCTATATCTGATAGATTCTCAATTTTATTTTGTCTTAGTTTAAAGATTTTATTTACTTTTAGAGAGAGGGGAAGGGAGGGAGAAAAAGAGGGAGAGAAACGTTGATGTTTGAAAGAAACATTGATACGGAACTGCTGACCTTTCGGCTTGCAGGATGACACCCAACCCACTGAGACACACCAGTCAGGGTGGAGTCTCAACTTTAAAATGACCAAAATAAAACTCTTGGTTTCCTGCCACCAGTCTTACTCTTATTACAATGGTCTCCATCTCAGGAAGTGGAATCCCCGTCATCCCAGTTCAAGCTAAACGTATAGCGGTCACGCTGGATTTCTGTCTTTCCTCTACCCCCCACCCCGCACCGTTAGCTTTTGGCAAGTCTGAATGATTCTATGCCCAAAACACATTTCTACTTCCTGTTTTTGCTACAGATACCACCCTATTTGAAGCCTCCATCAGCTTTTACTAAGACAGGCCTTCCCACTCTCCCATAGCAGCTAGTGTGATATTCCAAGAATTCAAATCAGATTGAGGAGTTCTTGTTTTTGAAACCCTTCAATGACTTCCCATTGCACTCAAGGTCAAATCCAGACTCGTCACAGTTAACGAGTTCCTACATGTAGGTGGCCCCTGTCTATCTCTGACTTCATCCGAGCTCGCTCTCCTCCTTTATTTTTTCTTCTTTGACCTTCTCTCTGTTTCTTGATGATGCTAAATTCATTCCTGGATTAAGGCATTTGCATTTGTTGTTCCCTCTGCCTGGAATAGTCTTTTTCAGATATCTGCATGGCTATGACCTTCTTGTTATTTTGGTCTCATACAAATGTCATTTTTCTGAGAGCCTCTTCTGAGTTCTAAATATAGGTAGCCCCCTTCCAGTCACTTCTTGTCAGTTTATCCTTTTGTTTTGTTTTGTTTTCTCCATAGCACCTACCTATCTTAAATTCTATCTCTACTTACCTATCTTGTCCATATATTGGCTTACTTATTCATTTTCAGTCTTTTCTTTTCTGGACACCTTGACCCTAGTTTTAACCCTAACTCTTATCTCCCTGGTTTGTTACCATACATATCCTCAGCTGTTATCACAATACCTGGCACATTGCAGGTATTTGATAAATAACTGTTGAATGTATGTGTGAGAAAATAAATAAATAGACTAAGAAAAAAAGTCCAGTCTACTTTTCCACCCCTGTCTCAACTCAAAGCGCAACAGACAGAGGGGACCCCTCTCAGTTTTACCAAGCCTTTTCCTGTCTTGCGGCCTTTGCATCTTCCGACTTCATACACTTGATGCCCTCTTTCCCTCAGGCACCCGCTCAGCTGCCACCTTATTAGAGAGGTCTGCCCTGACCACTCTTAATCAAATAGATATCCCCATCATTTATTTCCAAGAATTTGAGGAAATAGTTCAGCTCCATTTTCTTCTACACCCAAAATATCGCAGTCCTTTTAACTACATGTTGTTTTCTATCTAAGTTGTTGAAGTTGTTAACTGCCATGAAGCCTCTTTTAACTTAGTGCTTGAGCAAGTTGCTCCAATCATTTACTGCTCTACAACACGCCTCGCCAAAATGTAGTGGCTTCAAACAAAAATTTGTTTTCTCACGGTTCCACAGTATGAGCAGGAGCGGCTCTGAAGACTTAGCAACTCAGCCGGCAGTGGGTGTGGCTATAAGCAGGCTCTGCGGAAGTGCTCGGTTCACCTCCACTGGCCCCTTCATGTGGTTTAGGATTTCTGTAGCAGTGTGGCTGGGTTCTAGGTAGGAGTTTTCCAGGTCTGTGGAAAACTCACCCAACTCAGAAGCTGCAGATGGCTTGGGACTCAGCCTTGGAAGTTACACATTGTCACTTCTGTTGCATTTTGTTCACAAAGTCAGTCACAGGGCCACATCAGAATCAAGGGGAAGGGATATAGGCTCCTCCTCTCAATGGCAGATTGGGAATGAATTTGTGGTCATCTTTAACCCATCGTCTTTAATCATTTCAGAAAGACAATCATTTGAGTTTCGACCTTTGTTAACGAAAATGTTTCTAAAAATAATCGTTAGTCCTACAAGTAGATTATAATGGACATAGTCTTCTCAATGATTAAAGGTCTTTCAGAAACTCAGGGTCACTGTTCTTCATTTCCATCACTACCAAGTTTGGGTTCTAGCCCCAGCTCTGTCGCAAGCTAATTAGTTTTATTATCTTGGGAAAAATCACAGAGGATTCTGGCATTCATTTTTCTCACCCACAAAATGAAGGGAAGGGATGGGGGTACATGATTTCAATTTTTGTTTTCAGCTCTAAGACACTATGATTTTATAGTTTTATATAAACTATAGGAAATTAGACTATATATATAATAAATTTAGGATATGCCTTCTATGCATAAATCTTTTGTATGGACTTGTGTTTGCTTGTGATTATGTTATTTCTCACAGAATGGTAGTATATAACATTTGTTAGGTGGTTAATGGAAAGTAATTATTAAGTTCAGCTAATCAAGTTATAGCAGAGACTGCTGGGTGTCCTCCAAAGCCCATTTTCTCATCTTTCTGGAAACGCAGCATTTTCTAGCCTCTGCAGTCAGGTGTGGCCTTGAGACTGTGCTCTAACCAATGAAATGAGGCTGGAATGAAGAGAGTCCCCCTGAATGACCTTGAAAGCTCCTTCTTGAAGCTGGCACAGCCTTCATCAGCACGTGTCCCTGGGCAACTAACTGGTGGGCTAGGGCTGACCTGGTCACCCACCCGTTACCATTACAGACTTTGTTGTGTTTGAGTCACTGTCTTGTACGGGTCTACTCTTCACACTAATTCGTCCATAATACACAGGTTTTACTATGTTTTTTCAAGATGCTTCAAAACAGTTTAATGCTACTCAATGGACTACAAAAAAGAACTAAATACTTTTCTCTCTATAGGGACATCTTCAAGATTAAGATGATACCCATAGTGTCCTATGTATCTCCTGAAGCCAAGTCTCAAGCCCTAAACTATCCTCAGAGTATGCCTGGATTGTTAGACTTCCCGTCAGCATTTGGTCACCTATTTGGTGAATGTCGCTTTGAGCATCAACTTTGTACAACCAGCGTTGCAGGCATTGCTGAAGGCAACGAGCACCGTGGATCAAGCCCACCCTCGTGCTGTTTAAAGGAGGTGGTGCCCTCAGGAGACTCTGGGTTAGCCACAGTGACTCCTGGTGCAGTCCAGACGCAGCTCCACCCTTGCCCTGCCCCGTGGACAACAAACTTGTTCTCTTGGTCAAGTTTACCATATAATCAAGATATCCCACTGCCTTGACTGGTGTGGCTCCATTGGTTGAAGCGTCGTCTGGTAACTGCAAGGTTGCAGCTCAGTTCCTGGTCAGGGCATGTTGCCTGGGTTGTGGGTTGTTCTCAGACCAGGGGTTATGTGCGCCTGAATGAGGGAGGCAACGAATCGGTGAAATTTTCTCACATCAGTGTTTATTTCTACCCCGTCCTCTCTCTAAAAAAAGCAAGGGAAAAAAAACGTCCTCTGAAGAGGATGAAAAGAAAAGCTATCCCACTGAAAATTTTTAAAAAATTATTTCTAAAATTGATTCCAAATTTCCCTTTTTTTCTAGATCCAGCATACAGAACACAATTTAACTTTGTTATTATTATAGTTGCATTATATGGTAATGTAATAACACACCAAGGGTCAATGAAGTGCAGACAACTATTTGCCCGATACAAAATGGCCTCAGGTAGCTATGCATTTTGAATTCTTGTGACTACCTTTGAGAGTTTTTCTACTTCATTCATTCTTTTGGGTTGTTATTACTCTCCTACCAGAATCCATTGTCACCTTGCAATTTGCTCCCCACAGCCCAGAGAGCTGAGAGCCCCGATTTTCTTGAATGGGGCTCTCATAGAGCGATGAAGAGAGAGGGCTGATGGGACCTTTGCTTTTGTGACGCTGCTTTGGCTGTGGAGGAATTTCCTGGCCATGTTTTGCTTCCTTGCTGAGTTCTAGGTAGCTGAGGCAAAGGATATTTGATTTTTACACCTGAACCAAATTTTTTTTAAACAAATCTCATTTATTTTTTTATTTTTATTTTTTTAAGATTTTTATTTTTTATTTTTAGAGAGAGGGGAAGGGAGGGAGAAAGAGAGGGAGAGAAACAGCAATGTGTGGTTGCCTCTCACATGGCCCTCACTGGGGACCTGGCCCACAACCCAGGCATGTGCCCAGCTGGGCTGGGAATCGAGCCGGGGACCCTTTGGTTCCCAGCCCACACTCAATCCACTGAGCTACGCCATCCAGGGCCTGAACCAAAATTTTGCCTGACGTTTGCTTCATTACTCTGCTCTCATCCTTTAGTAGAATGGCCCATGCTTTGCAGAGAGGAAAATAAAGAGATCAATTCCTATAAACTCTGTTAAACATGGGAATCTTTATAAAACCAACAGATTTTGGAGAAACTTAAAAGTTCTGTTGTGGGGGAAAAATATGAACTCCAGTGCTCTGAGACAGTGGATGCCCAGAGAGCTGGCCTGGGGAAGGCAGCATTCAGGGAGAACCTGGGGACCCCAGGGGCAAGGTTCTAGGAGGGGAGTCTCAGGGGGATCGGGGGAGGGCAGTTTGTCTAGAAATTTTTGGTGGGGTTGAAGTCCAGATAGAAAGGCTCTCGCCTTCTCCAAGAGAACTGTGATAAATAACTGCGGTGCTGACTTAGGGGAAACACAAGTAGTTAAAGTAGAAGCTAGGACTGTAGAGACCCCAAGAACCTGATTTATGGATTAACCAGTGCCCAGTCAAAATGACTAATAATTCTGGGACTATAATTACCCACCTGTAGGCTTTATTTTTTTCCTCTAACTTTCTACTTTTCTGTATTTTACAAATATTTAATAAAGAGCACAAAGTTTTTTGTAATAAAAAATCTGATTAACATAATTAGAAAAAAATTACCTACCAGGTGATGGGAGGTTTCTCATTAATTTATCATCAGGCTTCATAGTCTGGCTTCAAAATCTCTGCCAGCAGAGCAGCAGCCCCTTCTGTGCTCTCAACGGCTGACTCTGGGTGACGTGTTTGTTGCACGGGGTGCGGCAGGTACAGCGGGTGACAGAAAGTGCAAAGGGAGCTGGTTTCCCAGAGCAGTGTCCTTGGAGGGGGGACCTGCTGGAACTCCCCTTGAGCGGGAGCAGTGCCCATCAGCATGTGGCGTCGGTGATTTCAAGGAGAGAGAAGAAGGAAGGAAGCAAAAGTCCTTTAGAAGGTTGGGTGAGGTCCTTCGAGTGTATGGTTTTGCCATGTTACGTCCATTGTTATCGATGCTCTTCCACTTGGAAATAGGGTTTTGGTCCAAATGGGAGACTGGAGAGAAGTCTGAAAATGTACTGTCTACCTCCGTGCTATGTGGTCCTGCGTGGGTGCCGGGGGGTTGGGGTGGTGGCAGGCAGCCTCCCTCCAACCCAGGGCCATGTTCCACCTGCTGATGGCGGGTAGTCTTGTTGGGTGGACTGGCGTCAGTACTGCCCAAACGGTTGCAAAGCCACCAGCCCTTCTCCGGGTTAGCCCTGATGTTGGTCTTTGGGCATCCCCACTGGCACTTTGGGAAGACCTGGAGTGATTTACTCAATGAAGATGTACTCATTCATTTTACTTTCAGCTGAGGGAGTCACCGTTGTGTAATGAGTGGCTGCAGTGTGCTTATTTAGAAAACAAAGGATGAAATCCTTGCTGGCCCAGTCTCTGACTGGAAGTGTCCTCTAGCTCTCCTCAGGGCAGTGTAATTTTGGGATTCCAACATCACACACCATGCTGGTGGGTGGTGGGGCGGGGGGAGGAATTAGTCACATTTTGAACTGAAATTCACAGGACTGTGGATAAAAATTAAGGAGACAATGGAAAAGGCAAATGTATCATTACCAAGAAAAAAAAATGCATCTGGAATTTGAAAGAATGTCCATACCCTTGAAAGGAGCACTCAGACAATAGGTATAGCTAATGCAGGACATCTTTGTAATAATCATTCCGGTATTGATTAACTTCACATGGTGCTACAGTTAGTTAATTGTAGCCTTTTCCTGTTTCTGGTTCTGGTGTTTAAAGGCAAAATAGGTTCTTTGTTATGCTCTCAGAAGAACAATTTACACATTTTGATTTGGCAAAGAACAGCTCATTTTTCTGGGCCCTTCTGGCTTTTTGATTCCACATGGAATATGCAAGCAAAACTGGCTGAACTTTCAAACATCAGCTAAATCCTAATAATCACTAGAGCATTTCTTGCCTTGCTCTTTTCAAATGGCCACATTTATTATAAACCAAGTCCACATTCTGCTGCAGAAAGGTCACTGTCTAACGGGGGCATCTGCCCGCTCTGCCAACAGTTCCAGAACCAGGGCCCCTCTGACACTGGTCATTCAGCTTTGCAGGCGTCCTAATCTGGAATGTGGTTCCCCCTGCCCCCACAAGGGTCCCCAAGCACCACAGCGGGGGAGGGAAGGTTGCAAGCAAAGGCATCAGCCCCTTACAAGGCATCCTGACCTCCTCAGGACTGAACTTTCAACCTCTTGAGCTGACAGTTAGTGGTGGATGCACAAATTTTGTTTGCAACTAATTGCAGCTTGTAAATGGAGCATTGTGGCCCCAGAAAAGAGCCAGCGGTCTCTCTTCCCCAGGGTCACCCAAGTGGAATCTGGACACAAGAAAGCCTGTCCCCTAATGGGCCTCTTCCCTGAGCCCTTCCCAACCTCCCCGGCCCTGGGCTTGTCTCCTTCATCAAGTAGAGAGCTAGAGGGCACAGCGGGAGACTCCTCTGCGAATCTTCTCCTCCAAATGCCAGGCTATTCATAGCAACTTGCAGCTCCCTCAGGAATTCCCACAGACTGACTTGCCAGAGCCGTCCATTGTCTCCCCACCCAGCCGCGGCGGTCTTTCACAGACCCAAGGACACACACGCCATCTCAAAGCACAAAATGCTTTGCGAATCTTCCATTGGGAGCTCACCAAGGAAACTACTGATATGTTGAGAGGAAGAAAAGCAGAGGCAAGTTGGAAGGGTAGATGAGATTTTCCAGCAGACGGACTGCTTATTTTTAACTTCACAAAGCAGCTATGCTTCCTTCATAAATGACGAATGAGCCATAGAGTGGCTTGGAACACGAAGCCATGCTTCCATTTATTGGAAGCAGGCCTAGAGGGGCTTCGAACATCTCTCTGATAGCACAGCTGGTTGCGTGTGTACATCGCAGACCTCACTGGCTGAAACCTTCAGCTGTAAACAAAAGGGGTAGCCAAGGGTGACTGTCTTTGTTTTCTGTGATGGTCTCATTGGACTGAGGTGGTAGCTAATATTATCCTGTATCCTTAGACCATGAAAAGAACATAAGGAACTCTGTGAAAGTGTAGAATGAGCTTCCCAAGCAAGCATCATATTGTTCGCAGTTAATCAAATTTGTCAAATTGTTCCCAGTGCCTTAGAGCTAAAGGGTGATACTTAGGACCAGGCTAAACAAATCCCCAGCCATCTGCTCTGACAGCTGTTGAACCTTGAGCAAGAACTTGTACCGGTGGAGTCTTTTGAGAGCTCCTAGGCATAGGGATAGACTAGAAATGTTCACTCAGCAGGTGGTCAAAGGTTAAAACTACTAATGGCCCTGGGATACCTGCACCAAGATAGAGATGATCTCAGGAATGAGCTACAGGAGCAAAATTTCTCCTTTGCCCATGGGTTCCCCAAACACCCCAGATTCTCTGTCCACTGGATACTTTCTCAATAGCTGCAGCGTAGCCTGAAAAATCAATGCAGTTAGTGAACTGCTTAGTTGAAACTGAACACATCTATTGATGCTGAAACGAGAGCTGTGCACTCCCAGCCAATTTAAAGAAATCTCCTTGAATGATCTGTTCGATTCTGTGCCTTTCAAGTGTTGAGGGCTCAGGATTAGCTTGCAGTTGCAGTAAATTATTTCCATGAAAGTTGTTTGCCTCGAATAAGTTAGTTTCTTTGTGCACCAATTTCATTAGACTAACTGGGTTTCATATGTGATGTTAGAATAGGATGACCAAACATTCCAGTTATCCAGAGACTGTCCTAGTTGTAAAACTGAAAATCCTGCGTCCCGGAAAACCCTTCAGCCTCAAACTGGAACGGTTTGTCACTATACCAAGTCCTCTGCCTTCCAACAAATCAAAATATCCGACTGAGGTCAAAAGTGTAGTGATGAAATAAACTATGAGTTTCTGCTTTTAAAATCTTAGTGGGGTACACACTGAAAAGGGATCTTCTGAAAGTGGCGAGGGAGGTCTGTTTATTCAAGAGTAGAGAGAATCTCTGTGAGGTCCAGCATCTGGGGAGCTCAGTGGCCAGTTCGTTACACTGAGTTGCCACACATGGACATTTAATAGCTCGGGTTTTCATCTTTCTTCTGTGGCTCAGTCTCTGATAAGGCAAAAAAAAAATGCAAGACAGACTTTTAAAAATATTTCCTTGAGGGGTTTTGTATTTCCATTTGCACACTTTTAGGCACTTGAGAAAAGTGTGAAAAGAGATAAGATAGGAGCAAATATTTCACTTGGGTCAGCTCTCTTTTCTTACACTGCATTCTTAGGAAGTCAAAGCCATTTTGTGTGTTACTACCTATTCCTATTTCAACTTTTACACCTGACTTTATTTATTCCACCCAATTTGACCTAAGTTGCTGCTTTTAAAACTTGAATGTGCCAAGGAATCTCCTTGGTGGTCTTATTAAAATGCAGGTTCAGATTCAGCAGGCTTGCGACGAGGACTGAGTTTCTGCAGTTCCAACCAGCTCCCAGGTGACACTAATGGTCCAAAGGCCACAGGTGACTGTACCTAAATTTTCATTACCCTTAGGAAATTTCTAAAAAGAGAGAAGAAAACATATTTTTAAAGACGTGAAGGGAGAAAATTGTGCTTTATAACCTCAAAAATAATGCCCGTTGGAACAGAGAATACTGTGTGCTTTAGTGTGCAACACAAATGCAATTAGAATTGAACCGAACCAGCAGCGTACCTAGGAAGAAAAGCAGATGGGAGGAAGTGGGAAGGAGGAAGGAGGGGTGTGGCAATTAGGCCTCTCTGGCTGGAGGGGGTGGGGGATACTCTTCAAAGTACTGGCACTTGCTTTTCTTCTACCACTCTCTTTCCTGAACATTAAGAGCCAGACACCTCCCTTCCAAAGGTTGCCCAAAGTGTAAGGAGCATTTTTGGTACGACGCAAGGAACTATTTCAGCCTCTTTCAGTTGGTTGCAAGAACCCTGCAAAAATAGCCATGAAAGATGAAACAGGAAACATGCTCTGAAAAATGTACCTCTTTTCATGTTGCTTATACTCATTGTGTTTCCGAAGAGACAAAAACAGATAATGAAATGCATAAGTAGAAGAGGAAATATCATTAAGTCAAATGCTTGACAGAAAATGGGTTCTACTAAATCACATACAGTTCTGATATTGTTTTACAAGAGAAACTGTTAATGTAATTCCATGAGTTTCTACTGCTCACACAAGCCTGGTTAATGAGACGACACATTTAGGGGCAGAGGAGGAATTCTGGGATTCAGTGTCTTAACTACTTCAGAAAAAAATGCGTGTGCCTCACAAATGGATGAGATGTTGTTCTCCAGACCACGTCTGTTATGACCTTGGCAGAGTTTACATCCTTTTCTCTGAAGAGGAGCATCAAGTGTGGATGATTAAATTGTCACAGAGCAGCCCAAAGTCCTCCAGCGTATGTTTATGTCCCACAGAAAAGGTGTAACCAGGGGTCTACCCAGGATGACTTTTACTCACTGTTCTCTCAGGGGCTTCAGGCTAAAGCAGAAAACCCCTGTTCCTTACAGGGTATCAAAGCAGAAGTGCCCAGATTATGCTCTGTGTTTCTTTCCGTTCCCACACAGGAGGAGTATGGAACTGGAAGAAATAGATTTCAATGCCTTCCCCTTCCCTAGGAGCCTGCCTGTGTTCCATTGTCTCCCTGATTTTTGTTTTGAACAGCCAGCTGCTCATAAGTGTTCCGTTTGATGTGATGTCCTCAGACACCCTTTCAGATTGTGAAATCCTAGTAAGGGGAGCTGTCCAGCCTCTCTTGTCACCCGCACAGGTGGTTTCTCAGCCCAGCATACGTGACCCCAGTTCTGCTGGGGAACCCTGGTGCCGCTCCTTTGCTCCAAATGGATGCAGGTTTCTCTGTTCCGTCTTAGGTTTGCTTTCCTCACCTTTTCCTGGATAGCGGTGTGCATGGGCTGGTGGAGGGAAGGACAAAAGAGGGACAATGAAGGAGGGCCAGTTTCCTTCTCCTGCAGCTGCTGTCTTCGTGTTCACTTTCACAGCCTCCGGGTAGAACCCTGCACACGCCTCTAGAACGTTACCACATCTCGTCACATCTCCACAGACCGGACTTCGCCATTGGCAAGAACAGGCAGCAAGGTCATTGAAAACGTCCCTCCTTCCTTCTTATCCTTTAATCTGCCCAGTCACTCGCACAGATCTGTACAATCATTCCTTGTCTATGGAGCCTGTGCATTAACCTTATTACTCCCCCCCCCACTTTTTCCTGTTCCCCACTACTCACTGTGTAATTCTCACGATGGTCTAGTTACACCTGACTCTGCACTACCTTCCTTCCGGAGGGCATTGGGTCTTTCAGTCATTAGTGATTGAACAAATGCTTTTTGAGTGCCTTCTCTGTGACAGGCACTGGTGTAGGTGTTGGGGTACGTTAAACAAAACAAAGTCTTTGGCTTTTCTCATTCTAGTGGTGGGGGAAAGACAGTCAACAAACAGACAAATGGGTAAGTACTGTGTGCAATAGTGATAAGTACTAGAGAGAAGAAGGTACAAAGTGAGGACGATGGGAGTCCTGCACTGGGGTGTGGGTGTTGCCCTTTTATACAAACTGGTCTGAGAACCTCTCCTCTGGGGCTGCCACTTAGGGCTGGACTACACACAACTCCAGGGGGTGCCTTTCCTTCAGGGTTGTTACACCTCTATGCAGTTGTGAACATTTCCCGACAGATGGAGTCAAAGTATTTGAAGACTAGTGTGGGGTGGGGGCGGGGGCAGGCTTGATAGGGGCGACATTGCAGCAGTGCCCTGGGGGAAGTGAGGCCGAGGGTCGCACAGCTACCTGGGGGGAGAGCACTGCAGGCAGGTGGCACAGCAAACGTGAGGCCAGGAAGCAGGAGCTGTTCTTGCTGTGTTACTGGAAGGAGGCCAGTGCCTGAAGCGGAATGAGCGAGGGGCGGAGGGTAGGAGGTGAGGTCAGATGTGGAGGAGGGGGACCACAGAGGTCCTGGAGACTATTGTCAGGGCTCCGTCTTTCTTGTTAGTGGAAACAGAAAGTAGGCGGAGAGTTTTGAAGTGAGGAGTTACCTGATTTGATTTGTGTTTTAAGGATCGCTGACTGAAACGCAGACATTTGATGTAGGGACCAGAGTGCAAGAAGACAATGATGAGATGATTGCCATTTCCAGGTGACAGAGGATGGCAGCGTGGCCCTAGGTGGCGCAGTGGGAGGTAGGGACTAATAATTCTGGATGTGCTTCTGAGAGAAGCCTTTTATATGATTCCTGGGACCTGCTGGCTTCTCATACAATGTCACAAGAGCTCCTCTCTTGCATTCGAGGTCTAGTTCACCAGCTAGTATCCTACAGAAGGAAGGGTGGAACCCTAGGGGTGGAAGGGCCCTTACAGGCAGGACATCTTGTAGAGAAGTGGGATCAGAGGTATACAGCTTGGTCTCCAAGCCCACGGGGTCTTGAATTTTGATGAGGGGGGACAATGATGAGATTGATGCCTCATAATAAATGCTGGTCCATGTGGATTGCCAGAGGTCTCACACGAGTAATATGAAGGTGGAGACTGGGCCCTGGTGTGAGGCAGCACAAAACTGGAAAGCTCCCCATCTCACTGAGTTCTCTTCGGAGGCCGTATGTTCCAACCTTTCGCACATGCACAGATTCTCTGCCCAGCATCCCAGAGTGTGGAAATATAGCCTTGACCACGTTTTCTGGGGCAGAGTACTCATTAGATTAAGGTGGCGCACCATGTTGTCGGACAGCTCTAAGCTTCTGGAAGGTTGTTCTTGAACAGGGCTGAAATCCGGTTCTCTTTTACCCTTCTTAACTCCGGAGCTGGGCTGGCCGGGAGAGCCAAGCAGATATGATGAGTAAGCGCATGCGGTCTGGCCATCTAGATCAGAACCAGGTTCTCTGTGACTTTGGGCATGCTACTGTACCCTCCTGGGCCTCAGTTTCGGAGGCCGCATGACAGATACCTGGTAGCAATGTCAATGAACTCTTACAGAAGCAAAGGGCCTGGTGTTCACCTTGGGGGCAGCAAGGAAAGGGGGATTAGTCATGACTGGTTTCTGGCTCCAACAGCAAGACACCTGTTGTTGGTTCTCCAGCATTTAGAAGTTGACCCCATCTCCATTATTGATTCCCAAACCCTATTTCACCTGGTAGTGAAGTGGTGCGGTGGGAAACTCAGCTTTTGGACTCTGATTTCCACCATTTGAATCCAGCTCTGGCACTTATTATTCTATAATCATGGACAGCTTATTTAATGATTATGATGATAATGTTACATACTCCTTAGGTTTGTTGTGAAATTTAAATGATACAATGTACACGAAGTGCTTAGCACAACGTAGCAGATCAAGAAACGCTAGCAATAATTTTAGGTTATAGAAACGAATTTTGAAAATGAAGCCAGTTCTCAAAGATGACCATGCACTAAAGTAACCAAAACCACATTCCATGGACCGCCTAGTGCCTTGTAGGGAAAGCGGAGACAGGAAAACCACGGCTCCTGCCTTCTGGCCGAGTGCAGGCTCCCAGTGCCTCCAGGAGACTCACTGCTGGAACCGTGTGGAGTGGATCTCACAGGCTCGAGAAACTCGGGAAACCCTAAGTCAGCTCTCCTGACACCCACTCATCAACTGAAAACATAAAAATTTGCTTGAACTAGTTATTCAGTAGCAGGCAGATTTTTTAATAACAGTTTCCCCCTGGAAACAAAAATTATACACTTTTTTTAAAAAGATTTTATTTATTTATTTTTAGAGAGAGGGGAAGGGAGGGAAACAGAGAGGGAGAGAAACAGCAATGTATGGTTGCCTCTCACATGGTCCTCACTGGGGACTCGGCCCACAACCCAGGCATGTGCCCTGACTGGGAATCGAACCTGGACCCTCTGGTTCCCAGCCCGCGCTCAATCCACTGAGCTACACCAGCCAGGGCCAAAAATTATACACTTTTATTGAAAGCATAGAATAACATGAAGAAGCAGATACTGTTTATTGTCACTCTCCAGAAGTCGCCCCTTACAAGATTTTCTGTACAGCTTACTAGGCAGTAGGCAGCGTAAGGCCAGGTGGTGTCTGACCCACTTCTAGGACCCTAGCAGGCAACAATGTTTGGTACAGAAGAGTGCTCAGTAAAGAGGGGTTGTGCCCTGGCTGGTGTAGCTCAGTGGATTGAGCGTGGGCTGCGAATCAAAGGGTCACCGGTTTGATTCCCAGTCAGGGGACATGCTTGGGTTGCTGGCCAGATCCCCAGTGGGGGCCACATGAGAGGCAACCACACACTGATGTTTCTCTCCCTCTCTTTCTCTCTCCCTTCCCTTCTGTCTAAAAGTAAATAAATAAAATCTTAAAGAAAAAAAAGTAAAGGGGGGTTGGATGAATGACATATAATCTTGGGTATTAATGTGTTTCTGTCCCCACTGTGGATTATAATCACCAGGTAGATTTCTTTTCATGGTTGTTTCACTCAATTGGGCCCTTTAAAATACTGGATTTTTAAAATTTTTAAAATTTTATTTTTAATTGTATTTTATAAATTACCATTTATCCTCCCTACACCCTCTTCTACCTCTACCCACCCCCTTCCTGCCCCCCACTACAAACACCACTGTTGTCTGTATCTGTGAGTCTTTTTCCTTTTTTTCTCTTTTTTGCTCAGTCCCTTCATAAAATATCTAATTTAAAGGCAGCAATGAATATAAGTGATTCCTCAATGTGCCGATGACCACGGGCCCCCGTTTTGCCCATCTGGTGGTCCGCAGCCCGCGAAGCGCTCACACGATGGACCCCAAGGCTGACCAGGCTGACCACGAGCTGGCGGGCCCTGCCCTGGCTTCTCCTCCCTGGGTTCCCAGGGCCAGTGGGTGCCTCGGCCTGGTCCCGCTCAGAAATCTCTCCTCCTGAGGACGTTTCTTCTCTGCTTTCAATCACTGGAGAATTTTACAAGCACTGGAGACTTTCCTCCCCAGTCCAATTCAATTTTCCTTCTAACTATAATAGGTACCACTTATTGAATGCTTGAATAGGCCTGGTCCTACGCTGAGCCTCAATCAGGAATTATCTCATTTAATCCTAACGACTCATTGTGCTGTCACTGTTCTTGGTTAACAGATGAAAATGAAGTGAAGGCTGGGGGAGGTGAAGCGACTTGCCCAAAGTCACACAGCTTGTAAGTAGCAGATTCTAGCGGCGGTCTATCTGACTCCAGACTCCATGCTTCAACCACCTTGATGTGCTGTAATCAGAATTTACGCGTATTTGCCTTTGATTCTCTACATTTACCTTCCTATTATCAACATCCGCCCAACCGATTACATTATCTACAGCATCATAACTTGAAATGCCTAAATAAATACCATCCTAAGTGGATGCACCATTGGTGAACACCTGGGTGGTAGGGAATGCCAGAGCAGAGTCGCCCAATGCTTACAATTCAGGGCCAGGGGGAGCTTCCTGTTGTGGAGCCCTCACGGTGCGATGGGGGTGAAATAAAAGCCTGTGTAAAGGGACCGGGGGAAGCTGGAGGCTGGGAGATTCGCAGCTTGAAAACAACAGGAACACTGAACAAGGGCACTACAGAAAAGGGGAAGAGAAGGTTCTAGACTTTTACATTTTCGTGTATCTGGGTTTTGCCACTCTGGACGCTTCATGGGTCTGAGTTGCTCTTATTATCTGAATTACTGGCATGTTACAAGGCCTTGTCCATAAGAAGCTTTGGGGTATAGGTAGGAAATATTGCCCAATTCTGATCCACTGCTGTGATCTCTCTCTCTCATCTGAAGAATCTGGAGGATGACCAGCAAGGGGTAAAAGAGGCTCCTCTTCCTGTTGCTCCCCCTGCCCCCCCACCCCGCCTCCGCCCTGGCTGAGTCATTCTGCCCTCAGAAACCTCGACCCTGTCAGTGATTGTTAGAGAGATGGGCCAGACACTGCCCAGGGGCAGCTCGCTGGACCCCCAGCTCAGAACTGCCTCACGAACAATGAAGACCCTTCAGCTTCTCCCTTCAGCTGTCTCTGGCCACCCCTGGTGGGGTGGGGGTGGGTAGTCAAGCGAACCCCATCATGGGGGGGGGCTTAAAGAGGGAGGCAGGAGAGCACCGTTAAAATCAGAGTGTTTTTGAAGCCTGGGCGCCATTTCTCTGTGTAACGATGATTTGTGTTACATCACCTGGTAGAACCTCAGTTTCCCGCCTATGGAATGGTGATGACAATCCCTCACTCACAGAATTGCTGAAAGGATGCAACGAAATTTCGCAATCATGCTTGTCAGTTCATGCCTGTTCACTGATATTGTGTGAATGTCCAGAGAAACTATTCTCTCTACTATTCTGAAAACACTCTTATCTTGGTGTAATCTTCTACTTGGTTAAATTGGTTCTTTTATGCCTGAATGGATTAGTTTACTAATTCTTTCTTCTCCTTCTCCTCCCCCAAAGTTTTGTTCTTCTAGGCCCCTTGCTTGGAGAAAGGAGATGTCGGTGTTTTTGTTTGAAGTACGTCAGGGCCTGAGGTAACCCTCAGTGACCTTCTGTTCTAGGTCAAGAATCTAGCTGGAGAGAAGTGTGCAGGGGTCACAGGAACTGTTTGTGATTTTTTTCATTGCAAGTATCAGAAGGTACTAGTCTAGTCTTTGTACTAAAGGTATGTGCTAGTCTTTGTAGGATGTCTACAGAAGCTATCACAGCACTTGCAGGTAATAGAGTTAAATATTCTTTGCTCAGGACAAGAAATTCTGTTGGCATTCTCATTTTCTTGTAGTCTTGAGAACCCTGGGGGAAAGTGTGACCAATAATTCAGGATGAGGATTGATACTACTCTGTGATCTGTGTGGTTGTTATTTGCAATACAATAACAACAGCATGTTTGCAGAGGGTTTAAAACAATGAGATGAAAGAATGAATGAAAGGAAGGAAGGAGGGAAGGAAAGAAGGAAGGAAGGCAGGCAGAAAGAGAGAAGGAAAGAAGGAGGAAGGAAGGAAGGGAAGGAAAGGAAGGAGGGAAAGAAAAAGAAGCATAACTCAGGGGAAAGAGGATAGTATTATTCTCTCATGGAGACCAGAAAATAATTCTCCTAAAACCAGACTGAGACGGCTAATTGCAGTCTTTGGAAACACCATCGATGAGACACTCAAAATATAAAGACTTCATGTTGCATTTCTCAGTGTGTCTTGCAGTGATTGACCTGATTTCAATAAAGCATGTTATTATGAAGAAGAAAAGTTATGCTCCAAGAGTAGGAAGTGATTTTAGGTTTAAACGGTGCCCATTTGCTAAGTGTTGCTTCATTTTTTTATTCCATTAAGTTCCTCAATTCCTAGACACTGACCCTCTTTCTACTTTCAAGGGTAAATCCTCTTATTTCTCCTGTGACTATAGCGAGTCATCATCTGTCTTTCTAGAATGTGGGTTCAGAAAGCTGCAATTATTAACCATTTTAGTATAGAATCTTTGGACAAAACTTAAAAAAAAATTGAAGTTCTAGATTGTTTCTAGGAACTATTTGATTTAGGAAATTTTAAATCACTAGTAATATTCACAGTTAATTATTCCAGAAGCAATTGTGTTTACTCAAATCTCCAAATTAACTGTGCATACAGTTTGCTTGGGCTAACATGTTGGTGATATTTACCACAAATAATCCATCAAAATGCAAGATCCATTCTGAATTTTCCCCCCACATTGGAATTTAGCTTTTGAATAAAATTTGTTTATAGTTACTATTTAAAATTCCATATTTCTATAAACTCCAACTCACTCTCATTTAATTTCTCTGCTACACTCACAGGCAATTTTTACCTGAAGGTTGTGTCACCCTTAGCAACCTGGCCTTATTTTCTAATTTCCCTTTAATGGTTTTGTGTTCCAAGTTTAATTTAAGAATGGATTGCTTATATTTCATGTACAAATCTCCCTTCTAATTATTGTTATTAATATCACAATTTTGTTGTAATATCTGTAAGAGCACAAAACGTGTCCCCTTAAAGATGCATTTGCCAACCACTGAACTGCATACGTTTCAATTACAACTCTCCCTCGTAATTATTGTTATTAATATCACGATTACTATTGCAATATCCATAAGCCTGCAGAAGGTGTCCTGTCAAGGGTGCATTTACAAACAGCTTTTTCAGCTTCCTCTTAAGAAAAATGGGCCTGACTTTATCTAAATTCGACTTCCCCTACAATTTACATTAGACAACACACTCCATCAATAAAACCATCAAAATGATCTACTGCATTGCAGACAAAAGTTATTGTGTCAAGTTGACACTAATCAGTTAATTCCAGTAAACCCTCAGATAAACAAAAGCTTGTTGTCTATTACTGACGTGTGTGATGGGCCCCTTGTATGTCCTATGGTTATGCCCATCTATAGAGATGTATCTGGCAGACACTTGCCCTGAGGCATCTATATGGAAACGGAGACAAGATGTATAGTTAATGATGTTGACCCTGACTCCCCCAACAGAGATTGAATTCAAGTCCTCATAATATCTCGACAGCTGATATGTATACTGTGCTAATAATATTAACAATTACTATGCCACAGGGATTCCCCAGGCTCTAGGGAAAAAAAAAGGCGATTTTAAAGCTTCTTCCCTTATATGAGCTGATTTCCTTGTTTATACCTATCATGAGCACTGTCTCCTTATTGAGAGGAAGATGAGTTTCTTAATGCAGAAAGGCTTTTTTTCTTAATGTCAGTGTTTTAAACTAATGAGTGATGCTGGGTGAGTTGAACATCTTCTGAAAAAGCTGATGGTATGTAATGATCAGAGGAAATGTTTACAGTCACTATTTCCCTGGTAGGCTGGGCTGGTCAAAACTGGGTGGGGGTGGGGGGCACGTTAGCTTCACATTGTTATTGTTGACGTGGATCAGAGGGCATTCAGGATGTCAACGGGCCTTCTCTGATGTGGTTCTTCTTTGGACACAAAAGGGCAGCCTGCCAATGCCTACTTGACATGATTGGGGAGCTGTGGAGTCAGAAATCACCCCTGGGTCTCCTCAGCTGGCTGCTGAGCCACAGAGGAAAGGGAAGGAGCTGAATCAGAGCGCTGCCCCCCGGTTTCCTCCTCGCCTCCCTACTCCTCATTCCTTTGCAAAGACTGAATGGGAAAGGCCATGGAGGGGCTTGGGATGAAATGTTGACAGGGGGCACTGTTAGAAATTAAATTCTGCCCTATTTTGTGTACCATTCTTGTGAGTCACATTTGTGAATAGTAGCGAGAGATTTAATGATCGCATATTTTTTATCTTATTTCCCTTCGGTCGATGGCAATTCTTTTCTGTTAATGTCAACTTAGAGCTCAAAGTAATTTAGTAATTGATTCTGAGCACAGCAGTTCGCCAATGGCAGATCTCCATTTGTGGGGAATATCTTTGCTAATTTTATCCATCAGAATGAGATTACCATGCTAATCTCTCCTATCCTCATCTCTTGGGTCATTTGGGACATGCTGATGCAAATAACTTATTAGACACAAGGCCTTCGTCCATCCCCAGGACCAGAGAAAGATGAAAGGAAGCCAAGATAAGGATATTATAATGCCTAAACACACACAGATGGTATGCACACCTGATACATTCAAATGGTCAGAGACCCTAAACTGGGAACTGGTATAAAAACTAGTTACGACAAATGAAAAATACAATGGGCCAAAATACATTAAATACATTTAAGGGAAAGAACAAAAAGAATTAAGGCAGAACAAATGTATCTGGGGACTTGTAATTGGAAACCTAAACATTCACTGGGCCAGGGAAACCCAGAAAGCCATAAGTCAGGTGGAGGGAGGGGGGTGTCCTTAATGAGATTAAGTGGAGAAAACCGAGATGGCTGTGTTAACAAAAAAGATTGAGGCTACATCTACAGACACAAGCTGCCCAACTGTTCTCAGTGAATGCCTGGTTACTGGCTAAGTTAGCCATTGGTTCCTCGTCTGATTTAATTAACATGCTCAAACCAGGGTGAGCATGTGTGGTAAAAATAGCCTGAAACTAGTTTGGGTTACATGTACACAATAGGGTATTATATTCCACAGTGGGCCAAAGGCCTCCCAGAGATATTTCTAGTAAACGGATATATTCTAAAATGCTTTGCTTTATGAAGTAGCAAAATATTTAGAGGGAATTCAGAAAAGATCAGTTTAAATTATTCAGGTAAAAGGGGATTTCAAGAAAGAAAAATTAGCTAATATAGCAGCTGGGTGAGTGTTTATGAAGGCAGAAAACCCCCCAGAGATAGAAAAGATATTTAGCATGTAAGACGCCTGGTGTGAGGTCAAGAGAGGCAAATCTAGATATTAAGCAAATAAATAAATCCAGTCTTTACTCTCCTCAATGGAAGGGAGGAGAAACTGACATTATGGTCATTTTGTCTTCAAAGAGCCAAAACCTGATTACCAAAATAGCAAAAGTATATCATGAAAAAGTCTAAAATAATACTATTTCCAAGTTCTAATCATTGGCCCAGTTACTCCGAATGGTTTATACTCTAAAGCTGCTATATAACAGTATCAATCGCCAACAATAGGACAAAAAACTCAAATGCACACTGGCTGCCACATACATGAACCTGAGACCGAGAGCATCCCTCTCAGACCCGGGTTGTCTCCTGACTTCCCAGTTCTGACTAAAGACACGCAGGTCTGGAACTTCAGGTCATCTGTACCTCCTCAAATCATAGCGCAGTCTTCAGGTATTTCTGCTTGTCCTCATCCTTCTTCCCATGCAGCCAATTGCCAAGCCATGCAGACTCTACATCTGAGAAGTGTCTCCCATGTTTTCTGTCTTTGCTCCCAACACCCTCATTTGGATCTTGATTTTTTTTTTTTTTTTTTGAGGGGATAGGTAAAACTTACTCATCCTGGTTAGTTCCAGCAGTAGGTAAGGCCCAGGGAGGAAGGCACAGAATTAGAAGCTAGATGTCTTCAAACATATCTTGTCTTATAGATTTGACTTTTGGAAACATGTACATGTTTTACATAATTAGAAAGCAAAATAAATTAAAAAACAAAGCGAAGATTCGAAAGTAGGACTAACCAAATGGATCTAAGTGTGACGAGCTTGATTAACACAGAAGGGAACTGTTACAAAAAACTTAAAAACTTTAGTTGGACAATTTTTTTTTAAGATTTTATTTATTTTATTTTTAGAGAGAGGAGAAGGGAGGGAGACAGAGAGGGAGAGAAACAGCAATGTACGGTTGCCTCTCACATGGCCCTCACAGGGGACCTGGCCCGCAACCCAGGCATGTGCCCTGACTGGGAATCGAACCGGGACCATCTGGTTCCCAGCCTGCGCTCAATCCACTGAGCTACACCAGCCAGGGCGTAGTTGGACAATTTTTGATGTATGCTCCTGTCTGTTTTTGCAGTAACCCCCTCTTCTCAGTTCTTCACTCATAACCATCTCATGTTACTGCAGGATTACTTTTCTTAAAAGCCAATTCCCAGATGAGGCTGCGACAGAGGTGAGACAAGGGGGTACTCACCCCGGCGGCAAATTTTAAGGGGGCGCCCAAACACACTGTGATCAAGATAAATATTATTTCAATGTGATATTTTTTAAAAATCAAAATGAATGTCAAAGAAATCCATGATGAAGAAAATATTAAAAATTTAAGTGAAGAACAGGATTCTACCCTAAGCTTATACTACCCTGCCTCATTCACTGTATCTGAACCCCAGTCCTGGTTTCAATCAAACTTTATTTACAAAAGTAGCAAAATAGGGACTGGGGACTGTAGTTTGCTGGCTTTATTTATTTATAAATATTGTATTATAATATTTATCTTGATTACTGAATTTTGGGGTGCCCCTTAAATTTTGCACCCAAGGAGAGTGCTCCCCTTGCCTCTCGCCCATGTGCCAGCCCTGCCCAGCGGTTCATCAAATCAAATACCAATTCCTCGTCCTGGTATTTCAGGATTTTTTACATGGGAGGTAGCATTGTTCAATGACTAACTCCAAGGGCTTTGAGCTAGCCAGCCTTCAGTACAAATCCTGGCTCTGTGGTTCACCAGCGGTGGCGAGCTTAGACAAGTGACCTCACCTTTTGGCCTCTCAGTGTCCTCTTCTGTAAAGGAGAATGAAATGCCATTTACAGGAGACATCATCCTATTTTCTTCAGTCTCACCGGCCCACTGCTGCAGAAACGCACAACTCTATAAAGTGTTTCACATCATGTGCTTCTTCAAGCCCAATAATAACCATGCCAGAGCGAGGCGCCACTGCTTCCTCCAGCCGGAATCTCCTTCCCTCTCAACTCCACGAGTTCAAGTCTTAGCTAGACTTCAAAGCCAGCCTCAAGCCACCACTTGTATGAACCCTTTCCTAAATTCCCCACAACCACCCAACAACGAGAAGCACAAACTGACGGCCTACTATGCGGCAGTTACCGGTATTTGGGATTCAATGGTGAACATGATAGGGGTGAGCCCCACCCTCAGAGAGGGGGAATCTAATGGTAAAAATGAACAGATAAACTATTAAACAGGCACGTAGGATCATTTTAATTAACTATAACAAAATTAATATGATCATATTTTATAAAATCAATAATTACATTCATTCTAATATAATTTTAAAAGTTCCAAGCAGGGGAAACAGTAGTTCAAAGGCCCCAAGGCACGAGAGCTCGGTTCCGTGTTCGCTGTGTTTGAAGGACTGAAAGAAGGCTGAGGGAGGGCGGCACGGTGCGGTTTTCTTTAGACATCGAGGTAACTTTCATGTACATTTCTGAGGGCAGTTGTCTCTGCCCACTTTCTGTTCTGGTCAACTGTGCTCTTGCCTGGTTCTAGCATTGGAGAAAGTGAAGAGCATGGGTTTCTTAACCCGACTGCCAGTCTAAATCCTGGCTCAACTACTTACTAGCTGGAAGTCAGGCAAGTTTAAAGCACTCCAAACATGGTTTTCTTGATTTGTAAAATGGGGTCGATAGTGATGAAACATGCCCCATAGGGCTGCTGTGAGGGTTGAACGACAAGCACATGCATTTAGAACAACTCTGGCACACAACGAGTGCTGTGCGGCTGTTAGGTGTTGTGACGTAAGTTCCTGTCACTTCCTCTAAGCTCGCCTGGCTTTGCATTAGTGCAGAAACTTGCAGACTGCTTTTTAAATTATAAGCCCGCAAAATGTGTATTGAATGCAGTCATACATGAAACAGAAGACTGGTTTGTTTTAATAAATGCCAGTGATGAGATGATTATTTTAGAGCCATAGATTCCTTATTTGGTAACTTTGTTTCTGTGTTTTCATTTCTTGGCCACGGAAAGGAATTATCTACAAGGAAGGGTCGGTCTGAGGTAGCACTTCACAGGGGCCACTTGCACGTGGTCTTTAACGTGCACCTGAAATCAGTGCTGCTCAGTGTTAGCATTATCCTTTCTTTCTTCCATTGGGACTGTTCTAGAATGTAGGCCGTGCCAAATAATAATTCAAAAAACTCTATGTCCAATAACACAGCTGATGGATGCAGCTGAGCCTTGGTATTCACTTCCTACAGGGGTGTCCAACCTGTGGCCCGCACGCAGCATTCGGCTCGGGATGGCTATGAATGTGGCCCAACACAAAATCGTAAATTTGCTTAAAACATTATGAGGTTTTTGTTTCTTTGTTTGTTTGTTTTGATTACATGTCACAATGCATTTAATGTGTGGCCATAAACAGCTCCTCTCCTTCCAGTGTGGTCCAGAGACACCAAAAGATTGGACACCCCTACTTAGGAGGTTGCAGAAATTTTCTGCCATCAGGGATGGGGTTTTCTTGGCCCAGGAGGGCTAACTGTTAGAGAGCACTTCTTCCTATGGCCTTTGATCTAGGAGGACAGGTATGTATCAAACACTGTAAAATAAGTAGTCTTGGTCAACTTTACAGATACTTTGGAATCTTAAACAATGTACTTCCAAGTGTTTTTGAAATTCCTTTTATAAAATAAAATTCAGACTTCAGCCAAGATGGAGGCATTGGTAGATACACTTTGACTCCTTGCACAACCAAAAGAAGGTCAACAACAAATTTAAAAATGAAAAACAACCAGAACTGACAGAAAATCAAACTGTATGAAAGTCTGACAACCAAGGAGTTAAAGAAGAAACCTTCATCCAGACCTGTAGGAGGGGCAGAAATGGACAGCTGGAGTGGAGAGGACTCACGGCAACGCGGCGGCTGGTGGAGCAGGCGGTACCACATTCACGTGCAGATAAACTGGGAGGAACAACTGGGGAGCAAGACAGACCATGGAACCCAGGTTTCCAGTCCCAGGAAATAAAGCCTCAAACCTCTGACTTAAAACACCTGTGGAGGTTACAGCAGCGGGAGGAACTCCCAGCCTCACAGTAGAGTTCATTGGAGAGACCCACAGGGTCCTAGAATGTACACAAACCCACCCACCTGGGAACCAGCAGAGAAGGGCCCAATTTGCTTGTGGGTAGTGGGGGAAGAGACTGAAATCCAGCAGAGAGTGGAGCAAGCAGCATTGTTCCCTCTCAGACCCCTCCCCCACATACAGTACCACAATGCAACGACGTGGGTTACCCTGCCCTGGTGAACACCTAAGGCTCCACCCCTCACTATGCAACAGGTGTGTTGAGACAAAAAAATGGCCCAAATGAAAGAATAGATCAAAGCTCCAGGAAAAGTACAACTAAGTGATGAAGAGATAGCCACGTTATCAGATGCACAGTTCAAAACACTGGAGTGAAGCCTATGAAAAGTGAAATAAATGAAAATATACAGGGAACCAACAGTGACTAGTAGGAAACTGGGACTCAAATCAGTGGTTTGGACCAGAGGAAGAAATAAACATTCAACCAGAACAGAATGAAGAGACAAGAATTCAAAAATATGAGGAGAGGCTTAGGAACCTACAGGACAACTTTAAAACGTTCTAACATCTGAACCATGGGGTGCCAGAAGGGGAAGAAGAAGAGCAAGAAATTGAAAACTTATTTGAAAAAATGAAGGAGAACATCCCTAATCTGGCAAAAGAAGTAAACTTCCAGGAAATCCAGGAAGCTCAGAGAGTCCCAAAGAAGTTGGACCCAAGGAGGCATACACCAAGGCACATCATAATTACATTACCCAAGGTTAAAAATAAGGAGAGAATCTCAAAAGCAGCAAGAGAAAAGGACACAGTTACCTACAAAGGAGTTCCCATAAGAGTATCAGCTGATTACTCAAAAGAAACTTTACTGGCAAGAAGAGGCTGAAAAGTAGTATTCAAAGTCATGAAAGGCAAAGACCTATACCCAAGATGACTCTATCCAGCAAAGCTCTCATTTAGAGTGGAAGGGCAGATAAAGTGCTTCCCAGATCAGATCAAGTTAAAGGAGTTCATCATCACCAAGTTCTTATTATATGAAATGTTAAAATGACTTATCTGAGAAAAAGAAGATAAAAAACATGAACAGTAAAATGACAACAAACTCACAACCATTAACAACTGAACCTAAAAAACAAAAACAAAAACTAAAGCAAACAAACTAAGCAAACAAGTAGAACAGGAACAGAATCACAGAAATGGAGATCATATAGAGGGTTATCAGTGGGGGAGTGGGAGGGCGAGAGAGAGGGAAAAGATACAGGGAATAAATAGCATAAATGGTAGGTAGAAAATAGACAGGAGGAGGTTAAGAATAGTACAGGAGATGGAGAAGCCAAAGAACTTATATGTACAACCCATGAACTTGAACTAAAGAGGGGAATGAAGGTGGGAGGGGGTGTGCAGGGTGGAGGGGAATGAAGGCAGGGGGAATGGGACAACTGTAACAGCCTAATCAATAAAATCTATTTTAAAAAATAAAAAATTAAAAACCATAAAACTCCAACTCTCATATTTGTTCCCAGTCGCTCATCCGAATGCACATAAATTGTACTAATGACTAATGAGAGAGGTGGCTTGTGGAGTGGAAGGAGTAGGGACCAGGACTGGAGTCCCAGCTTTGCCACCTGCCTGCTGTGTGATTTCAGTCTACTTATGCAACCTCCCCCAGCCTCATGTCCTCCATTTGCAAACATATAATACTTACTTCATAAAATTAGTGTGAGGAGAACACACACACACACACACTCACACTCATACACAGACACACTTTGCCCACACATGGATTAGTTTTGTGGGGCTGCTCTACCAAATCACCACACACTTGGTGGTTTAAGACAACAGCAATTTATTCTCTCACTGTTCTGGAGGCCAGACACTTGAAACTGTTATCACTGGGTCAAAATCAAGGTGTCTGCGGCGTTATACTCCATCTGGAGGCCCCAGAGGAGAGAGAATCAGTTCTTTGCCCCTTCCAGCTTCTTGTGGCTGCCAACATTCCTGCTACTTTCTGGCCACATCGCTCTAATCTCTGCTTCCAGGACCACATTGTCTTCTCCTCTCTGTCTCCCCCTGCCTCCTCTGTGACTGCATTTAGAGCCCATCTAGAAAATACAGTGTAATTTCCCCATTTCAAGGTTCTTATGCTAATCATATCTGCAAAGATACTTGAATGAACATTTACAGGTTGCAGGGATCGCAGCTGATACCTTTGGGGGCCGACATTTTAGCCTAGCACAATCCCTAGTTGATGTAACCCATTATTATGATTATTAGTAGTGAACCTTGAATTTCTAAAAAATCAGAATTAGGGATCTGGTAAAAACAGATAATAGTGGCACAATATCAAAAATATAGTTCAAAATGTATTTAGAGTTTCTCTTTTTAATGTATCTCAAAAGTGACTGATAGGTTACCACTCCTCACACACCACCCCTTCCTGTATGACTTTGGACATTCTATATAATCCTTTTAGGCCTCTTTCTTATTTGTCAACTGGGGACAGCCCTAGTCACAGGACCGTCACGAAGATTAGGTAATGCCTGAAAAGCCTAGCACAAGGGAAGTGCTCTCCATGTTACCACGGTCTCACGAATTTAAAAAATAAACGCACCAGCAAAACTCTGGCCTGACCTTTCTCACTTTTTTCCCAGCGCCACAATGAAGATGTATCAGAAGACATAAATGTCAGTTGTCCAAGGAATAATTTCAGTTTGTATCTATATTGACCTCATTTTTTAAAAATCGAAGTTTGACCAAATTTCTTCCAGAGTTTAAACTTCAGATCCTGTTTTCATTTGCTTGATGGCTGCTGAGTTTTCAGGAGCAAAGCAGCTTCCTCTTTATTTGAACCGTTTCGGCCTGAAACTCTTAGGGGGCCCGTGTATCATCTCAAGTCTTACAGCGCAGTGGACATCGGTAGAATGCTGGGCTCTGTAATTGACCTCTGCATACACCTGATGATGAAACAATCGGCCCATTGAAAGTCGGATTGCTTAGTATTACAATACAGAGTCTTGGGAATTGGTTTGAGTGCATATGTTGTAAGTTACCCGTTGTAAGAAGGCTTCCTGAACCCATTTATGTTACAAAGGTGGGTTATCAGAAATGACTTGTCCAGGGGCATGTAGCTTGTTGGGGGCAAGAGCAGTACCCTACTTTTTTATACCCTCAGGATGGGAGGGAATTTCCTACTCTCCCACAGGTATTCTTTCTTTCTTTTGCTTTTCTTCCTTCCTTCCTCCCTCCCTTCCTTCCTTCCTTCCTTCCTTGTTCTTACATGACACCTTTCTCTGTCAGCTCCTGACCAACAGCTAGCTGTGCTTATGGCCTCTGCAGTCAGGTGACGGGGGTGTGCGTTCTCTTTACACTATTTCGATATATCTAATATATAAAAGAGGAAAGCTGAGAACAAAGCAGAGTGTATGTGGCTTAATTATATTGACATCTCTTGGGTTTAGTAACATTGTTTGTATGAAGCATTCTCTGTAGTGTGATTAGATATTTTTTATCTCCTTTTATAAAATACTATTATGTGGTTGAATTTTTGCTCAATCCTGACCCGGTTCATATAAGGGGGACTCCTAAGGAAACCCAAGAAAGAATAAATCTTTTAAAAAATTCCAAAGGGAATGAAGTGGACTTTTTTTGTATTATGTATTAATGGGGTTAAAACCTCAGGAATTCTTGACATGAGATTTTGGAGAATATTACAGCAATGAAATATAGCAAGAGGTAATTCACAATATTATGCTATTAGACACGTATGTACACATGCTTATGCATACATTTAATTTAAGCTACAGGAGTTAATCCAATGTATTGTTTTACCAACTAACATCCTATGAGTTGAATCTTAAAATAAAAACAATAACAATAATAATAGCTACCCTTTATTAAGTATTTTTCATGTGCTAAGACCTTTATGACACTTGTTTACACTCACAATAACCTGGGAGGCTGATGTTTCTTTATTTTAAATATATTTTAGCTCCATTTTACAGGTGAATAAACCGAGCCTTAGAGAGATGAAGTAACTTACCAAAAGTCCTGCTGGAACTGGGTTTGAACTTGAATCTGGCTGCACAATCCATGACCTTGACACTAGTCAGGGTGCTGTTCCCTTGTGCTCCTGTGTCCAGAGTTCTCGACTCGCTCTGTTAGTCATTTCATATTTGGTAACACAGTCGTGGCCGATACACGTTCTCCAAAGCGTCTGGTGAAACTGCAACATGCACTCAGGGCAATGCGAAGGGCCATCATTTCACATGTGACGTGGCTGGTGACACAGGCTGGAAGGAGAGTTTTACTTGAAGCCAGTGTAAGCCTTGCACACACATCACCTGACACCTTTTCTGTGTCTGACGAGCCAGGCCACCTTTGCTGTCACTGCCTTGCCACCCTGCAGAGTTCTTTCATTAAGTTTTAAAGAGCTGAGAAATCAGCGAAATTACCGGTAAATACATGTTAGGGCAGGAGGACATTCTTATTGTTATTTTTTAAATGCTTTATTGAGTTCACACAGAGGAATATTTTATTTATGAATTTAATATAAATGCCATGAAATATATGCAAAAATACGCAAAACCTATGAACAAAATTATAACAGTACTCAAGTTCCACATGGTTTATTTCACCAATATCCCCTAGGTTCCATGGGAAGAACTTCAGCATAACATAATTATTTTTGCCTCAATGCAAAAAAAAAATTTGACTAAGTTTCTACTTATACACGTGGTAGGCACTGAACCTACATGAATGAATAAGACATATACCTGCCCTATTTTTTCTCTAACTACACATAATATGGTTCTTTGCAACCTTTCTAATATAGATTGAAAATCTACGTGTAATTCTGTATTTTACTACTTCCCATACCCAATGTTAAGTAAAAGGACTCTTTAAATAGCTTTATGTACTATTATTATTAGTTGCCTATTATTATTACATAGTATATGCATTAACTATTAGAATATATAGATATATATTATTAGTAGTAACCTATTACAATATAATTATCTATGATATAGGTATTATTATAGAAGAGAGAACTTGAGAACCTATAGGCATTCCTAACTGGGCATAGTGCTAATTCTTGATGGGTTGAGACTTAGCCTCAGAATCTTTGTCAGCACAGCATTCTAAGTAGTCATGAAACTCTTCTTGTGACACGCCGTCGCTCTTCTAAGGTGTTTCGCTAAATATGGGAAATGCCATCACTGTTGAAGCTTTACTAACATTCACCATTCATTCCACAAAGACTTGTTGAGGAACATAATGACTAACACCACAGCTAACGTCATGGAGTGCTTGCTCTGCGCCAGGCACAGGGCCAAGTGCCCTTCCTGTATTATTACTTAATGCTCATAAAAACTTAAGAGGTAAAGGTAGATGTTATTATCCACTGTAGTAGGCAGTTGCAGATAAATTTTGTTGTGCTTTTGGTCTTGCCCAGCCCCCGCCATCTCTCTATCTGCAAGGAGAAACTCAATTTTTCTTCCGAGAACTGTCTCAGTCTACACAGTCAGGTGAGATCGATTTCGCTCTGACTGCAGCAGTAGGCACGTGACCCAAGCCTTGCCGAGGGAAACGCGCATCTTCCTCACGTAGCAGTTGGTTTAAAGTTGAGGTGGGCCCCAGGCTGGACCAATAAAAAGGCAATGAGAGTGACAGTGGGTCTTTTGCTGTGACTCTTGGCAAAGAGGCACGTCTTCCATTGGGTTTGTTAAAGCCATTTTGATAGAAACTGGGAGCTGGCCATGGTGACCATCTTGCCTGTTCCTGGGCAACCCTGGGGAGATTCTGGCACAGAATGTGGCCAACGTGGAGGAAAGCAGAACTCAGACAAGGAGAAACTGTTTCCACAGCAGAGTTTGAGAACCTCAAGTTGGCCACATATGAAATGAGTTCTTGATCTTTCTGCGTCTGCCCCTGCATTCTGCAGTGTTATGCAGTGAATGGTAGCTAGTGAATCCCAGTGTGTGTGTGAGAGTGTGTGAGTGCATGAATGTATGTGTATTTAATAAGCCAGTTTGGTTTTGGTTTTGTGTTTCACAAGCAAAAGACTAAAACAACCTCAGTCTATACAGGAAGATTCTTACATTACAGAGGGTAAATAATTTGTCCATGGTTATATAATGAGTTAGTGGAAAAGCAGGCTTAAAATCAGACTTCAGAGTTGGTGCTTTTCAGCACCACATTGTTCCATTCGGGCACTATGATAGAATTCTCTCTCATCCCCCAAGAGAAGGTGTCTAAAGTGCACTGTTGGTATTAAACAGGATTGAGCCTGTGCAGACTGCTGAGGTGGAAGATTTTAGCTGCAACGTTCAAAACTGCCCATTGTGAAGGGGCGTGGGGGCCAGGAAGGAGAGTGTCCAAGTGTCCAGGCCTGAACAAAGGGCGTCGTCATGCTAAAGGAGAGGAAAGGGTACATTTCCTTCTTTGATGGGGTAGAGCTCTGGGAACATAAGCATTTTGCTTCTGTTTGTGGCTTTCGGGTCACACCAGCAAATGTATACAACAGCAAAGAAGAAACTGTTCTCTAGGTCTCAGAGCATGTGGAGAGCTCACCAAGGGATTCTTTTATTAGAGTCCATGATAACCCAGGAACTGTCTTTTTAGAAAATCCCAGTGGGCCGACATTAAAGGACATGATCCGACACATTGTCCTTGGACTTTCTCTCATAAATCATTTAGTCCTAAAGGTAACAAAATAGAAACTACAAAGTAGATAGTTACGTAATACTTAGGTAATCATAGTTATTCTCCAGGCAAGTATGAGCATGCTTATACAGCTTGTATAGCTTTTCACACCCCCAAACTTTTAAATGCACATTTAAAACACATTTAATTCCTAGTGGAACTTGGTGGAAAATGCTCAATTAACCATTTAGTAAATTTGGTTGTTAGCAAAATAAAAATAACGTCATCTAACCCAACCCTTTAAAACCTTTGCAGAGGGTAGAAACATTACCCTCTGTAATGAACCCCATCCCACACGTGGAGAGTCAGTAGGTTTGTGTGTGTTTGGTAAAGTAAACTCATTGCCTCATTTCCTGAAAAAAATATTCATTTAATAATTTAAATCTGACTAACAAATGTCTTGGTGTCTCACTCTTTTTGCATGTTTTCCAAAGCAATTTAAATTAATTGTCATTTCTTTCTAGTTTAGGATATCTGAAAAAAAATGTAAAAGAAGGTGGGAAGAAGTAACCCAATATAGAACATATCTCCTGACATTATTTCAGCTGAGAGGTGATGGGAAGATAAAGCACTCCTGGAGGCAGAGGGATGGATTCGATGACTTCTTGGAGTCCGTGGCAAGTGGAGATGTCTAGGATTATGATTATGTTTGTTTATTAACATTTACACTGGGCCATTTTAGTTGATTAGCACAATGCAATTACTAAAAATCTGTAGCTAAAAGTTCTGGGAAATGTCTACATTGCTAGGAACGGCTAACTATGATATCATTTCTGATTTTCAACAATTTAATTAAAATAAATAAGCATATTACCTCTACGTTACAACAGTCTTTTCTCATAGTTTCCAGCATGATGAAAACTCAGTCTGATTGCTTCGAGTGGGCACCAAGAGAGTTTGTGATCTCGACTTCTTTGCTAGTACTCATAAAACCCTTCTCTGTCCACAGGGCAAGAAAGGCATGTTCTCTCAAAGTGAAGGAGCCATGGATGGGCTGAACTTGATTGCCTGTTTGCTCTCTTCTAGTCTCCGATGGGCCTAGTGTTACAGCCTCGGCCTCCTTCTGGCCAGGGCCAGGGTCAGTGGAAGCTGAGTGGGCAGCAGCCTGTGAAGTGGGCCAGGAGAGGGGACTCTTAACCAAAGGACTGTCGTTGTTTTGGACATTCTTCCATTAGAGATTGATCCATCTGAGATAGACTTTATTCCATGTTAAAATGCAAGTTACTCTAAAAATTTGTCCCTGTTAAGTGTTATCAGCTACAAATGAATGAATATAGATCAATTTTCCACATCATTCCTTTAGAGAAGTGATTCTCAAAGTATGACCTGGGGAGCCCCTCAAATCCCCAACACTTATTTGGGGGGGTCTTTGAGGTAAAAACTATTCTCATAACAATACTAGTACAATGTTTACTCTTATTCTTTCTCACAGACATTGAAGTTTTCTAGAAGGTACATGACAGGTGATGTTGCAACAGTGAATGAAGAAGTAGGTATGAGGATCTGGGTGGGTTCTATTAAACCAACTATTAAAGAAATTTGTAAAAATGTAAAACAATGCCACTCTTTAATAATTCTTTGTTTTGGAAAATATTACTTTCATCAAAATATTTTATTTGTATTAACAGTCCATGGATTTTTATTTTTTAAATAAAAATATCTTACATTTTTCTCAGTTTTAATTTCTAATATGGCAATTATCAATAGCTATCATCCACATAAACAAAAGCTCTTTGGGGTCCTGAATAATTTTCAAGAGTATAAAGGCATCCTGGTCCCACGAATGTTTGCTGCAGGGAATGTCAGAACGGGAAGAGGCCTTAGAGGACACAAAGTCCTTTCACCGCATTTACAAGTTGAAAATTGATCCCCAAAGGCTGGGACAACCTTCTTGATGCTTTGGTTACCTTTTGCTGTGCTATACACCACTCCAAAACGTAGTGGCTGAAAACACAACAATCTTTCCTTTTGCTCTCAAAAATTTGGACTGCGCTTAGAGAGAGTAGCATCTCTGCCTCACATGACATCTGGGACTTCAAACGTCTGAGGGCTGGGACAGCTGGGCCTTTCCCAGCATCTCTCTGGCCGTCCCTAGTGGGTACGGGGGCTTCCTCACAGAACGAGCGTCCCAAGGAGCCAGGTGAAACAGGAAGGTTGCCCAGGACCTCACCTAGGAGGAAGCCCCACAGCTTCTACCATATGTGATTGGTCAAGCAAATTGGACTAGTCCAGATGCAAGAGGAGGGAAGTTAGACTCCATCGCTCAGTGGGAGAGATGTCAAAGAATTCACAGCCATCTTTAATCTACTACATCTAAGGTCCTAGAATTAGTAGGAGAAGAACTGAAACTGGAATCCATCTCTCCTGACTCTTAATGACAACTTTGACAGTGGTGTGTAGGAGGATGAAAAGACCGAATGTGGGGCATTGTGTGAATGAAGAACACTTCAGGGTGGACCCTTAGCACCCAGGTGAGTAGCAAGGGTGTTGGGATCCTAAAAGGGAGGTTGCTAAGGAGGACAGGGGTCATGGATGCTCTGATACAGAAGAGAACAATTCTTTCTTATGATGCTCAGCTCTCCTCAAGAACCTCTTCACTAGTTGTCTCTGTTTTGTTTTGTTTTTTTAAATTTTTTTTAAGATTTTATTTATTTTTAGAGAGAGGGGAAGGGAGGGAGAAAGAGAAGGAGAGAAACAGCAATGTATGGTTGCCTCTCACATGGCCCTCACTGGGGACCTGGCCTGCAACCCAGGCATGTGCCCTGACTGGGATTCTAACTGGGACCCTTTGGTTCCTAGCCCGCACTCAATCCACTGAG
>PVJI01016359.1:0-38456 GCA_004026765.1 Micronycteris hirsuta
TAGCATTTTAAACTGAGCATCTGATAGGTTGACTATGTTGTCATCCGTTAGTTGTAATTTGTTCTGATCTTTCATTTTGGCCATTTTCATTCTTTTTATCTTGGTGCACTTGTCGGCTCACCGGTGCCGGCAACCTGGGTCGCTTTTTGGGTGACGTTGCCTCTGGGGGCGGGGCCTGGGAGGAAGCAATGGTGACTGCTGATCACCGCTGGCTCCCATCACCCCTCTGCTCCCCAGTTCCCCACTGCCTTTTCCGCCAGACTCGGTTCTGCTGGCTCAGCCCTGGCCTCTCTCCAGCAGTGTCGCCGGCCTGCGGGATTCAC
Organism: Micronycteris hirsuta; assembly: GCA_004026765.1. Taxonomy (NCBI): domain Eukaryota; kingdom Metazoa; phylum Chordata; class Mammalia; order Chiroptera; family Phyllostomidae; genus Micronycteris; species Micronycteris hirsuta. The sequence continues at coordinate 324 of PVJI01016359.1, forward strand.
CCGTTGTTTGGGGTTGTGCCCTGTTCAGGCGCTGGTGACGTGAGTCCCTCCGTGCAAACTGCCTCTCACTCTGCTCCTCCGCTTGGTTCTGCCCCGCTTACCGGCCTGGATGTTCGTCCTCTCCAACCTCCTGGGTGTCGGACTTCACTTCAGTTCCTTTCTGTCCATTCTGGTTGTTTAATTTTTCGCTACTGCATTCGTTGTTTAGACACTCTAGATGTGCCGGTGGCGAGTGCATCCACCTACGCTGCCATCTTGGTGGAAGTCCCCCTCGAATGCTTTCTCATCACACTTAGAATGAAATCCAAACTCCTTATTCAAGTTTGTCAAGTACTAGGTGATCTCAAATCTCATCTTCTACCACATGCTCCCTTGTCCACTATGTGCATAAGGCACATTTGTCTTTTTTCAATTCCTAAAACATTCCAAGTTAATTTGTATCTTGGGGTTTTCTCTGCTTCAAAGGCTTTTCCTCTTGGTCTTTGTTTGACTGGCTCTATTTGGTCATTTGGATCTCATCTTACATGTCCTCTCCTAGGAGTTGCCTTCCTCAACCACTCAATTTAGAGGAGCCATCTAGTCTCTTTCTGTCAGGACCTTCTGTTTCTGTTATCTGCATATTCTCATTGCCACCTGATACTGTTTCTTGTTTGTTTGTTGTCTGTCTTTCCCCACTAAAATCTAAGCTCCGTGAAAGCTGAGGACCTCGTCACTTAGAACAGTGCCTGAATGAAGGAATACTGAATGAATGCATAGAAGCCTTTTCATGAAGACTGTTGAAATTAAGAGTGTTTATGGCCTGGGATGTGTTATTCAGGGAAAATGGTTTTCTTAATGAGGAAAAATACATATGTAGATACAGGAAATCTGTTAGATGGCCTTCAGGGTAAAGTGGCCTATTGGATTTCATCATGGTGACTAACATCAGAGAGAATTTCTTAGGAAATACATCAAAGTTGAATTGTACTGGATCATGTTTGAGATAAAATGTCATAGATTTTATCCCATGAATTTAGAGTAAGTGAATATAAGAGAATTAAGAATTTTGCTTTCCCCCCCCTAACGTGTGACTTTTAAATAATGGTAGAAACCTATACATTTTTAAATATTTTTTTAAATTTTTGTGTTTAATTTCAAAAATCATAATCTGTACTGAAGTACAATTTTAATTTTTTTCCCCAGTGTTTCAGGAAAAGTTCAAATTGAAAAGTGAACATTCAGGAGTATTAATTTTTTTAAAGAGTAATTTTAAATTTAATCCATGTTTTATAATCCATGCCTTTTTAATTTGTCACTTTGTTATTTTCTATCTTTAAGCTGCTATGTTTTCTCACTATCTGATCCATCAGCTAGTTTCTTCCGTGACTAGCTAACATTCTCAGTCGGATAGATTGTAAACAGAAATTAGCAGGGGCTGCATAGGAGCTGCCCTCTTCCTGATTTATAGGTTCGCAGGTAGTGGAGGGGTGGTGGTTATCCGTAATGTGCATTGGAGGTAGGAATTATCACGCTCCGGGACAGAGTGGATAGATGAATGATTTCTACTCTTAAAGATATTAACCAGATCCTTTCCCAAATAAAGACTAATAACTCAGATTTTTAAACAATCTTCATGACAGATGAGGGCGTAGAGAAGAGTGCATCAGCACTAATTAACAATGTTGAGTGTGTATTCTTCTTAACAGTGATCGATTGTTCTTGGAGTACTTCTCTGCCCAGGAAGGGATGTTTTACACTGCCAGGGTCAAGGGTTACATTTTAATGTACCCTGTAAGTTGTATTCTCTGAACTCAGTGGCAATGTATTGGTAAAACAAGTAAATTTCAAGTTGGAAATTTTACTGATACTCTCAGTGAAATGATCACAAAGATTTTAAAAGACTATTCTTTAGTCTTTGTAATGGAGGAGTGTAAGAGGTGGTGTATGTCCATTTTGAAAACCTTCATGGGTTTTTCCATGCAAGTACTTGACTGTACTGTGACTCTTTCGAGTCTTCAAAAATTCTTATTTGTGTGGAGAGTAGAAACGTCAAGCTATGAAGTAGGTCATATTGACTTGGATTTCTATTTTGAAGGATTCATATTAACATCTATGAAATTTATCATCTACAATATTATAACGGTGAATGAATGGGTCATTTTTCAGTTTGCTTAAGAGAGGTTATAGTTTATAAGGCATAAACAAACTTTTGAGGATTTGAAAGGTTAATTTTGTTTATGCATTCTAAATCACAGGTGGCAAACACAAGGCCCGTGGGCCGAATCCAGCCCCCCACCTTGTTTTATCCGGCCCAGCACTTTGTTTCTACCCGGTGGCAGTGCTGTTAGGGGCAAGGAGCTCAGCAGCAGCTCCTTGCCCCTGGTTAAGCAGTAGTTACATTTATACAGTCCTAAAATTATATTCGGTTCTTTGAAGGCAACCGTGATGCTAAGGTGGCTCCTGGTGAAAATGAGTTTGACACCTCTGATCTAAATTAAACCATCCTGCCCCCTTGTCTATTTGTTATAATACTTTGGTTCTTTTTGCCTGGGAATAGTATCCCAAAGTATCATTTTCAAGTGTCTTTTTCAGGTGGACCTAATATTTTGGTTTTAATTGCTTCATTTTTTTTTACTTTTTCCTGTCTTTACATGTAAATTTGGCAAATAGAGCTATAACTATTTCCTTACCAGAAGATGCTGATAGCATCTTATTCTTGTAAATAGTGTCACTATTGTGTACTGAGTGAGAGAATATTTTAATATATACAGTCATCCCTCGCTGTATCACGGTTCACTTATTGCGGCTTCACTCTAGCACGGGTTTTAAAAAAATATATCTAATTCTGTATTGCAGAATTTTCGCTATATCGCGCGATTTTGCGGTATGTAGGTATTTATATAATATTTATGATTTTAATTTTTTTTGCCTAAAAAATTTAAAGCAATATAAAAAAATAAAAAAAGTTAATTCAAACATATTAAAAGAATATTAAATTGAAATAAAATACAGTATGTATTTCATCAGCGGATGAATACCGTACTCTACACAATGGAAATGCAGTGTGCCACTGCCGCTTGCGCAAGTTTGCCAATGTGAGATTGTACATAGCACACTATTGGCTGAGAGAATGGAAGGTGACCAACCACAGCACTGTGTTCTGTATCCTGGGCGCTGATTGGCTCAGTGACTGTAGCATCGGTCTGTTTGCTCTCCTGCACTGTGCCCATACATTCAGCATCTCTCCTTGTCCACTTCACATCAATGTCTGATCGCTGAGTGTAGTGTTGCTCTGCGGTGTTGTGTTTTTGTGAAATTTTGGTAAAAGTTTGAATTTATTTCAAGCCCTATGATGCCACCCAAATGTTATGCGCCTTCTAAGGCTTCTGGCAGTAAACCCAAGCGCCAGAGAAATATGCTTACCATCAAAGAAAAGGTAGAACTTCTTGACATGTTAAAGGAAGGCAAAAGCTACGTGGCTGTAGGCTACCATTACGGGATCAATGAATTTACTGTTTGCTACATAAAGAAAGATGAGAAAAATATTAGGTCTACAGCAACAGTGACTTTTAATAAGACTAAAAAGGGTGATCACTTCCCGCAATAAGACCATTGTGAGGATGGAGTCTGCATTGGCCCTGTGGATAAATGACTGCAGGAAGAAGAATATCTTGTTGGATACCAACACCATCAGGATGAAGGCCAAGAAACTTTATGATAGTTTTGCAGAAAGCACGGATGTTCACGATGGTGATGAGGATGAAGACGAGGATGACGACACAGATGCAGGACCATCGAGTGCTTCTCCCACCAGACCAACCCCATTCAGTGCCAGCAAGGGCTGGTTTGACAAATTTCAGAGATGCTCTGGACTCAAGAGTATTTCTCTGCGTGGAGAAGCTGCCTCTGTGGATGTCCACTCTCAACTGTTGACGGACGAAGACCTGACGGAGATGACGAAGTCAGCAAGTTAAGAAAAGGATGAGGAACAAGATGAACACGAATTGGAGAAGAGGAGGAGGTTGGCCGAACACTTGATTGTCTTGCAACCATGGTCAGAATGGCCAAAGAACTTCAGTGAGTGGCTGAAGAATGGGACCCCCAGATGCTTCGTTTGTTGCACTTTGTAAATACAATCGAGAGTGGCATATGAGTTTATAAAAACCTTCTCACTCAGAAGAAAAAGCAGCGCCAGCAACTCCCTACAACTATGTGCATCACTTGGACGAAGAGATCAGGTACACCTATGCCTTTAGCAGAAATAGAAGTTACCGCCCAGGGTGAAGATACTGCACCACCTGATGAAGCGCCTGATGAAGTGGTGCCTTCAGAAGAGCTGTAATGCTCTTCTTGGCTGTGCAGTACCTTCATCTCATCGTCATCACCTTCATCGCCATCAGTACTGCACAGCTACATAATTCATGATCTTCATCATTCAAGTTGTTGTATACTTCACTGGTGAGTACCCATATAGAATTTTATATGTTGTTAAAATACGTAGATTTAAGAGTGTAGAAAGTGTTTAAGAGCATCTGAAGTGTTTATAAGAGCATGGGAAAGGTTAATAAGAGAGTGGGAAAGGTTTATAAAGCCTTAAAATATATATAAATAATAAAATAAATATAACGTCTCTACTTCACAGATTTTCACCTATCGTGGGGTCTCTGGAATGTAACTCCCGTGATAGGTGAGGGATCACTGTACACTCAAAGATGTTCTCTTGAATGATACTTCACAGTCCTACTGTGAAGTACTGTCAGAGCATTTTGATAGTATTCTAAGTTTAGTTGAGTCGTTTTCTCAAGTTAAATGCATAAGCTTGCATTCAAACTGGTATTGTGACTGATGGTTATTGGGGAAGAAAATGTTAGATGAATTCTTTTTCAAAATACTAATTAAAAATGATTTTTCACCTGATGTTGCTGTGTTGTTACTATACAATTGCATAGTTACTTTTTGTAGAAAGTCTACTTCAGATCATTTTGACAGTGTTACAGTTTATTTAGTGTGAGAAATATTAAGGTTTTTGTGGTTTAGTTTTCTTTTGGGAAATTGTGTGTTTGGGTCATAATAATCTGTTTATATAATTTCTTTTTATCTTCTTGTCATGTTAGAGAAAGTTTATTAAATGTTAAAACAAGCATAATGTACCTTACTTTTGTTTCTTTTATGATGAATCTCTGATTTTAAATTTTAGAAAAATTACTTAAAAAATTACTTTTTAAATGTTAAATTAATATTAAAATATTAAAAGAACAAAGCTATAGAAATATTTCTTTTTGGAAAGGAGATATGAAATTTTTATTAATATAACCTAAGCCCTTTTAAAAATTACATTTGCGGTGACTGGAACAAATCCAATATAGGTTAAAGGAATGCTAGAGTGGGGATCCAAAAACTTCAGCTTTTGTTCTGATGCCATGATTTTATCTAACTACATGACCTTGGGCAACTTACTTAATCAGTTAGGGTAATCCTAGCTATAAATTGAAGGTACTTATTAGGTATAAAAAGTACGTCCATTGCTGAAATATAATGACTCAAACTATATTTAGTTGGCCTGCTTAATTGAACATACTGCCACATAGTTTAAAGAGAGTTTAATTTTAACTTTATGTTAGTTTAAACCCTGTCTTATCTTTGCAGAGATGATTTCTAGGGCTCATTTTATTATTTAATTGTTAGATTATTAAAATTCCCTTTTTAATTTTTTTTTTAAATTATTTATTTTCAGAGAGAGGAGAAGGGAGGGAGAAAGAGCAATGTATGGTTGCCTCTCACATGGCCCTCACTGGGGACCTGGCCCGCAACCCAGGCATGTGCCCCGACTGGGAATCGAACCGGGACCCTCTGGTTCCCAGCCCGCGCTCAATCCACTGAGCTACACCAGCTGGGCTTTTTTTTTTTTTTTTTTTTTTAGAAATTTTATTTATTTCTTTTTAGAGAGAGGATAAGGGAGGGAGAAAGGGCAATGTATGGTTGCCTCTCACATGGCCCTCACTGGGGACCTGGCCGGCAACCCAGGCATGTGCCCTGACTGGGAATCGAACCGGGACCCTGTGGTTCCCAGCCCGCGCTCAATCCACTGAGCTACACCAGCCAGGGCTAAAATTCCCTTTTTATATGCATGGATAGATGCATATATGTAATAACAGCAATGATAACAAATCTAGCTAAGATTTGTTAAATTTTTACTGTTTGCCAGGTACAACCTAGAAATATGGCCAACTTTGGAATGTTTTGTGGGGCCTCTAAAAGTAGCATTTTAACTGAAAATTGTTCGTGTGCTTAGAATTTAATTTTTATTTTCTGTGACATTATTTTCTAAAATTTTATTTCATGTCTAGTTTTTACAGTATAAAAAATGGATTCAGTAGATATTTTCTGTGTTTGCCATCTCATGTCTTTATCCATTCACTTATTTAACAAACAGCCCTTGAACACATACATGTCTAAGGTTAGGGACACAGAAATGAACAGACAGAAATCCCTGGTCTCATCTTGCTGTGTTCCCAGTAGAGGAAGATAAGTGATAAATACATATGTAGAAAATACATCATGTTAAATGGTGATAAGTGTTGTGTAACAGATAAAGCAGGGAAGGGAAATGAAGGAAGTCTCGGAGGAGAGTGTTCAGATTTTAAATATGGCAATCAGGGAGAGTTTGAGGGGGCGCCGTTTGGATAAAGACACAAAGGAGGAGAGGGGAGTGCCGCGGAGTTATCCGTTCAGAAGAGTTCTCCAAGTAGGGGGGAAAGAGGCTACCAAGCCCTTGAGGTAGTACTTGGGTTTTTTCCCCACCAGGAACTCTGAGGAGGTGCATGTGTGTGGCTGTGTGTGTGGCTGTGTGTAAGGAATAGTGAGTGAAAGGATAGTGGAGGTGAAATTAGATACTGTATTGAGAGGGATGGTCCTAGGAAGATGATGGATCAGGAACAGCTCTGTAGGCTATTGTAAGGGCTTTGACTTTTACTCTGTATGAGATGGAAAGCCACTGAGCACTTTGATCAGGGTGAAGTGGTTTAACTTGAAAGGGTCACTACAGTTCTTGTTTTGAGAATTTACTGTAGTAGGTAATCCAGGTGAGAAATAACGGTGGCATGGAGCAGGGTGATAGTAGTCTAAAGAGTGAGAAGTGTTTGGATGCTGCATGTATTTTGAAGGTAGGGGTGATGGATTTTTTTAAAAGATTTTTTACTTATTTACTTTTAGAGTGAGAGGATGAGAAGAAGAAACAGAGCGAGACATCAGTGTGTGAGAGATACATGATTGGGTGCCTCTTGCATACCCTCAACTAGGGACCTAGCCTGCAACCGAGGCATGTGCCCTGACTGGGAATCAAATCTTCAACCTTTCCATTAACAGTCAATCCACTGAGTCACTCTAGCCGTGGTTGGAATTTCTTATAGAGTGATTGTGGAGTAGAGGAGAGAAGATAAAGCCAAGATTTTTTGCTTAAGCATCTTGAATGTTGATGTTCAGTTTACTGAAATGAGGAAGAATATGGGAGAACAACTCTTGGGTGAGGATTAAAAGTTTGATTTTGGAGATGTTAAGTTTGAAGTACTTAAGCATCTACATGGAGATGTTTAGTAAGCAATTGGATAATTGAGTCTAGAGTTCAGGGGCAAGATAAGGTCTAGAGATAAAAGTCCAGGAGTCAACAGCATATTGATGATATTTAAATCCGTGAAAGTGAATGGACTTTAAATGGGAGTGAATATAAAAAGAGAGGAGGTCCAGCGATTAATTCTTGGGTTATAGCCATGCTTTACAGTTTGTAGAAGTGAAAAGAGATCAACAATAGAATTGAAATGTGGTCAGTGGAGGTAGGAGGAAAATCATGAGACTGATGTGTCCTGGAAGCCAAAGGTGTTTTAAGGAAAAGGGAGTGATCAACAGATGAGGACCAAGAATGGCTATTAAAGAATTGGTGATGACCTTGTCAAGCAGGTTCTTGGAGTGGTGGGGTAAAAGGTGACTGGAATGAGTTTAGAGAGAGGGAAGGAAATGGATTGTAGACCGCGAATAGAAGCAACATGTATATGTAATGCCAGTGTCCAAGGAGTCTACAGAGGGGGTGGCAGGCGGGGGGAATGTGGATCAGAACTCTGGAGTTTATAAAGGCTGGGAAGTTCGACAGCATGTTTTATGTCCATGGGAAAAAGGAGAGACTTGGGAGGGGTATGTGTGCGCACCTGATAATATAAAATATTCTACTTTAGATATAGTTCTGAGTGAGCCATCTCCCTTCCTCATTCTTCAGTTTATTGCATTGACTCTGATTAAGTAAAAAGGTAGAACATGAGGGGTCTGTGGAAATTTCTCAATTCCTAAACTCTTTATAGAGGGTTGAGGGACGTCAACAAGTAGATAAGGACTAGGACATAATATTGGATAGTTTCTCACTTGATTTTAAAAATTATTTGCTATTTTCTGTTTTTTAAACTGTGATTCTTCTGAAAAAGCCACCTTTTTCGCACAGTTTTTCCCTTTGGAATTATACAGGTGTTCTGTAATTAAAGCACCAGGAAGGCAGAGACTGTTTTGCTCACAGCTGTCTCTACTATCTAGCACAGAGAAAGTGCTCAGTAAATACTGCTTGTTATCTGTGATGACACAATTATTAATTAATTCTCTACCTCAGTAAAAGATGAAACTATAGATCTTTTGATATGGTAAAGGGAAAACGAGAACAAGGCTTTTTTCCCCCTCTCTAGCTTTTGTAAAATTCCTTGCCCAGGTTTTTATCTGGAAGAAGAGTTTAATAATAGACTCATTTGGTGCTTATGAGTTACTACCACATGAAATCATGTACAAAACCTTTTACAATACACACAGTTCTTTTGAAAACTAAACCCTTAGTCCTAATTGATCTCTTAATTTTCATTCAAAATTATAATTTTAATGAGAAATTGTATTTTTCCTTATGACTATTTTATGCTGTGTTTAGCACTTTAATATCTTCAATATAGAGAAACAGTGTGAGCACAGACTTCTAAGACCAGTTAGGTTCAGATATGGGCTCACTTATTGTGTGACCATGATAAGATACTTATCCTCTTTGTAACTCAGTTTTCTCATCTGTGAAGTGGGAGTAATAATAGCACCTACCTTATTAGGGAGGTTGTTGTAAGGATTAAATGTAGATGAACTTCCTAGAACCATGTCCAGTATATATAGTAATAGGCGCTGTATGTGTTAGTTCTTGTTGTGTTTCTCACTCTCTCTTCAAGTTCTGTGTTCTAGTTATAGGTAATCAGAGGCGGTATTGCTAAGTCAGTCTATCTACTATCTATTTTTAATTTAAGGATTTAAAAATCAAAAACATTAAAAATGTTTAAAATGTCTTTGAAATACATTAATATTGATTAAAATTTTGGTTATAGTTAATGTTTGAAAGCCACCCTTCACTTGGAGTTTAGAAGTATATTTTTCTGAAAAATTATTTAAATTCAATTGATGGAGTTGATATAGTTTTGATATTCAATCTAAATGGTGAAAGCTGGTGTACAGTTGCCATGAATTTTTATCTCAAGTTTATTTTCCTCTGTAGACATGTGTCTAATAAAAAAAAAGATGCTGCGTAAACTGTCGTTTGAGTTTGAATGTGCTTCTGTTTTTGGTTGAGGTATAAATGTTATTTCTGGCCGTGTCCTTCATACTTAGCTCTTCTTACAACAAATGGAAAGGCTTTAATTGTACCTAAGGGAATAGTTAATCCACAGTGGACATACATATGGTAGACAAAAGCTGAGTCTAGTAAATGAAATAAAATTATAAATGATAAACATATGAATGCTTACTAAGTCTGGCAGCTATGAAAAATAGAGTATTGTTTGAGATTAGCCAATTTTGTGTGTGGCATAATAATAATTCTTTTCTTGGCATGTTTGTGTTGTGTATGTTATATAAATTTGATTGAGACATGTTTTCAGCCTTTGTATTGTCTCTTTTTATTGTTCACTAAGCTTTGTGATGTGACTTTGTTGTCAACGATAGAGGCTGATGATCTCACATTTTTGGAAAGTTACTGCTCTTTTGATTGGGAGCAGTTAATTAGCATTAACCCAGAACAGCTCTTGGGCTTTATGGACATGTGGTTGCACTGCTCCAGCAAAAGGTTAAGTATTAATGGAAAATGGTCACAGCCCTTTTACTTAAAGAAAACATGTTACTTGTAAGTTTTCTTTTGATTTTACTTTTACAGTTACATTGAATGTCTTCATTCATTTAGCCATCCATAAAGCAAATATTGTTGCACATGCAGTGGATAATAAGTCTTTTTAGGACTACTTGTGTGGTATGTCACAGATCATTAACTGCAAGTAACCACCTGACTTGAGGGAAGCCTGGAAGCATCATTATAGTGAAGTAAGCTTTTATTTAGGTATCACTGCAGCGCATTGATTTATTGAAATGTCACCAGTTGCTACTATGAAAACTTATTCTCATATATACTGTAAGAGATACATATATTGCTAACAATGGCAAAAAAAATAAGAATAAATGTTATTGTGGTCTGCATTTTATCTAACAGTTACTTTTAAAGATTAATTAGGTGGTTAATTAGGCTAAATTAGGTGATTTTTTTTACAATGCTTTCAGATCTACGTGCGATTCTATATATGTGTTAAAGGCGTGTTCTAAGTTCTTCCTAATTTGAAATACCTTAAAATTAAGCAGCACAGAAAAGCAATAGCAAACTTAATATATTTAATTGTTTTTTTAAATATATGATTCTTAAAGCAATAAGTTCTTTCTCTTAGCACATGGCTACTTCCTAGGCACATATATTGCGAATCCAGCCTTGAGGAAACTTATCTGTTTGTGGAAGTAAGATGAACATAATGGACAAAAAGTACAGAAGAAAGGCAACATATAATTTAGATCTGTTGTATCAATGGGAGGGAAGAAATTGTCAGCTAAGGATTACAAAGAATGTGGAACTTAAACTTAGTCTTCGAAAGTTTGCAAGGTTTGGGTACATAAATACAAGGACTTAATTTCAGGCAAAATGCAACATGTTAAGATAGAGTGTATTTACAGAGGCTGACAGAAATCTTGAGTCCTTAAGTATTTGATTCATAGAATTGTGATTTCTCCTACCTTTTTCCTTTTTTTCCGGACTGTTTTGAATTTTCTGTATTTCTTGTATTTCCACGTGAATTTTAGGATTAGCTTGTCATTTCTGAAACGTGAGCTGGGAATTTGGTAGGTGTTGTGCTGAATCTGTAGATCAATTTGGGGAGTATTGCCATCTTAACAATATAAGTCTTTCAGTCCATGAACAGGAGTCGTCTTTTGTTTAATTCGTTTTACTTTAATTTCATTCAGCAAAGTTTTGTAGCTTTTAGGGAATGAGATTTGTACTTCTTTTGTTAAATCTATTCTTGAGTATTTTATCCTTTTTGATGCTATTGTACTATAATAAATGGAAGTGTTTAATTTCCTTTTTGGATTGTTTATTGCTAGTGTAAAGAAATGCAAATGATTTTTGTATATTGATCCTACAGCCTTGCTGAGCTACTTTGTCAGCTCCAATAGGCTTTTTTTGGGATGGATTTTTAAAGATTTCAGCATATAAGATTGTGACATCTTTAAGTAGAGATAATTTTACTTCTTCCTTTCCATTATGAATTCCTTTTAGTTCATTTTTTTGCCAAATTGCCTCAGCTAGCACTTCCATTGAACAGAGGTGATGAGATGATATATTTTTGTCATGTTTTTGACATGAAGAGTGTTGGGTTTTGGTAAATGCATTTTCTATATTTGACTCTGATTTGTTTTTTCTTCCTTTATTCCAGTTTTATTATTAATATTCTCAATTGATCTATCTTCACATCAACAAGCTGATTGTGTGCTCTTTGTATTCTTCCTGGAAGTACTTCCTGGTCTGGAAAGTACCTCCAGGTAGAAAGTCAGAGTGATAACAGTGCTCACCTTATTTGTTTCTCGTCTCGCAGGGATTATCCTTCCCAACGTTCAGTGTCACTTTATATATTTTGTGCAGTTTTCTAGTTGTTTATCGCAGAAGGAAAGTCTCATCCCAGTTATTTTGTCATGGCTGGGAGCAGTAATATTTTAAGAAAGTTTTTATGTCTTCAAACATTTTTTGTTTTTACTAATGTTTTGGGTTAGCTATTTTTGTGAAAAGAGGTTCAAAAATTAGAAATAGTTAGAAAAACTCAACAATGGATTAGTATATTTCAGAGTATCAGATCTATTGGGAAGTCTGATCATTTGGATCATGAGACTGAGCCATTTTCTTATACCATACATGTCTTGATATCATGCAAAGCAAGGGGGAGAAAGATGATTTTATGATGATTAAAAACACACAAATTGAAATTTTTTTTGAGGGTGGTCTTGAAAATCTGAATCTCTAAAGTGTGTGTCATACCCCATAGGGTGGAAAATATTGTCATTAGTCATAACTTGAGAGTAAAGATTACCTTGACTAAAACTGATAATAAAGTGTTTTAAAGGTCAGCCAAATATTTTGATTACTATCATTGAATAGCAGGAGTATAATCTCATCAGTGCAAACAAGGTAATATATTTATTTAGCAAACATCTGTTGAGGGCCTGATTTGTCTAGGAATCATGCTAAATACTGGGAATACAAAAAGAACAAGTCATGGTCTCTATTCTTAAAGACCCGATAGTTTTCAAGATACAGCCATAAAATTACAGGGAAGATTGGATTTCTAAGATTAAACATGGACAGTGACCAGTTTATGAACAGGCAGGGGAAGATGGGGTATTAAATAGGACTCAATGTAAAGGATCAAATACCATGTGAAGATTATTGTGTAAAAGTCAGTCATAGATGTGGGTGAAGCTTTTTGGAGGGTCTTCTGAGAGCATTTTATTCCTTCCTCCTGGCTCTCATTGTGTCAAGGTCTCACTTCACGTCCCCTTCTCAGAGATTTATTTTTGAAGTCATCCTCATTTGTGCATGAATTGTTTTAGATTGGGTGACAGTAAGCAGTAACCTGAGGCTAAGAAGGTGATTTTGCTCTGCCTTCTCTTCCCAAATAAAGCTTTTGCATTGACATTTTATGTAAGTCTCAGGAATTTTTTCTAAAGATGGGATTGTCATAGTAATTTTTCTGATGTAGCTCCTTGGGCAAGGGAAATGAAAGAAAAAATAAACAAATGGGACTACATCAAAGCTAAAGAATTTTTGCACAGCAAAGTAAACCATCAACAAACTGGATGGAAGAAGATATTCGCCAATGATAACATCCAATAAGGGGTTAATATCCAAAATTTATAAAAAATTCAGACAACTCAACACCAAAAAGAGATCCAATTAAAAAACAGGTAGAGGGCCTGAATAGACACTTCTTTGAAGAGGACATGTACATGACCAGTAGACACACGAAAAGGTACCCAACTTCACGAATCATCAGAGAAATGCAAATCAAAACCACAATGAGAAATCACCTCACACCTGTCAGAATGGCTGTCATCAATAAGTGAACAAAAAACAAGTGTTGGTGAAGATGTAGAGGAAAGCGGTCTCTCGTGCACTATTGGTGGGAATGCAGATTGGTGCGACCACTATGGAAAACAGTGTGGAGGTTGCTCAAAAAGTTAAAAATGGGACTGCCTTATAACCCAGCAATTTTACTTCTGGGTATTTATCTGAAGAAATCTGAGACACTAATTTGAAAGAATATGTGTATGCCTATGTTCATTGTGTTATTTACAATAGCCAAGATTTGGAAGCAGCCCAAGTGTGCATTAATAGGCAAATGGATAAAAAAGCAGTGTACATATATACGATGGAATATTATTTGGCCATAAAAATGAAATCTTACCATTTGAGACAGTATGGGTAGACCTAGAGGCTATTATGCTAAGTGAAAAAAGCCAGACAGAGAAAGACAAATACTATATGATTTTACTTATACGTGTATGTGGAATCTGAAGAACAAAATAAAGGAACAAGCAAAACAGAAATAGACTCATAGATACAGAGAACAGACTGATGAATGCAGAGGGGAGGGATGATGAAGGGCTGGGTGAAAAAGATGGTGGGATGAAGAAGTAGTAATTGGTAGTTAAGAAATAGTCACAGGAATGTACAGTAAAGCACAGGGATACAGTCAGTAATACTGTGATAACTGTATGATGCCAGGTGGGTACCGAAATATTGGGAGAAACACTTTGTAAAGTACATGATTAATCCCTATGCTGTACATCTGAAACTAATCCATAATAGCATTGAATGTAAACTTCCATTGAAAAAACAAACAATGGAATGTCAGAGGTTCTCTTGGTTGAAACTAAACCATCAGGCAAATTTTTGTCTTCTTCAATTTTAACATTACTTCCAGCTTAAGTCTCTAGAGATAATAGATATGAAGGTAGTATCATAGTCATAAAATTTGAGTTAAAGTTATCAGTGTGACGTTTTAAATCAAATTTTGCCTATAACCTAAGCTTTAATTTCTTTTTCTTTTATAGTTCACTGTTTCACTACTGTAGTACAAGCAGATGTGGAGAGGGGCTGGAAGAGGAGAGTAGTGCCTCCAAGTGATAATCCCGGGGGGATAATGGCTTGTGTGTTTAGTTAGAGTTAATGCAACTCCAGTGCATGACTATTATACTCTAAGATTTTTCTTGCCACAGAATTCTGTACACATTTGTTAAAAATAAACAAACAAACAAAAAACCCAACAAAACTGCCAAGACCTAGAAGTGAAAAATATTGCCAGAGGTTAAGTTTCTGTTCATCCTTCTATAATGCTAAATTCATCAAAATCTTGAAAAGAATACATATGGACCAAATTTGGCTTAACTGTGTAGATAACACACACATCCCACTTTAATGTAGGATCTTGAGTGCTTTTCATGATACTAGAGATGAATTTGCTAATGTTGGAGTTTCTGAAATAGAAAGATCTGAATTAACATACTGTGAAGGATTTTAGGAAAACAGCATTTGTTGATACAGTTTGATACAGCATTTGGTCCTTATTTTCAGTAATATCCAAGGGAGCTTAATTTCAGAATCAGTTGTCTGCTTGCTGATATTCTTTTATAAAAAAAATTAATACAGATCTTTTTAGAGTAGGTTAAAGTTCATAACAAAATTGAGGGGAAGGTACAGAGATTTCCCATATACACCCCAACTTGCATATTTCCTCCCCCCCCTTTATTAACACTCTGTCAGAGTGGTATGTTTGTTACAGTTGATAAACCTACATTGATGTGTCATAATCGCTCAGAGTCAGTTTACATTATGATTTACTCTTATTTTTATACATGCTATAGGTTTGGACAAATATATAAAGGCATGTATCCATCATTATGGTTTACAGAGTATTCTCACTGGTCTAAAAATCCTCTGTGCTCCCACTATTCATCCTCCACCCCTGGCAACCACTGATCTTTTTATATCTCCATCGTTTGCCTTTTCCAGAATGTCATATATTTTGAATCATACAGTATGCAGTCTTTTTAGGTTGTCTTCTTTCACTTAGTGTTGCATTTAAAGCTTCTCCATGATCTCTCATGGCTTGATAGCTTATTTCTTTCTAGTACACTTTATCCCTTCACATACTGAAGGACATCTTGGTTGCTTTTAAGTTTTGGCAATTATAAATAAAGCTACTATAAACATCATTGTGTAGGTTTTTATGTGGACATAATTTTTCAAATCACTTAGGCAAACACCAAGGAATGCGATTGCTGTATTGTATGGTAAGGGTATGTTTAGTTTTGTAAGAAACCAATAAATTATCTTCCAAAATGACTGTGTCATTGTGCATTTCCACCAGCTGTGGCTAGTTCCCATTGCTCCACATCCCCGCCAGCAGTTGGTGTGGTCAGTGTTTCCGGTTTGACCATTCTAGGAGCTTACAGTGGTACGTTGTTTCAATTTCCACTTCCCTGATGGTACGTGATATGGAGCATCTTTTCATATACCATTTTCCATGGCCATATGTATATGTTCTTTGGGGAGGTGTCTGCTGAGGACTTCAGCCCATTTTTTCAACTGGATTGTTTGTTTTCTTATTGTTGAGTTTTAAGACTTTTTTTGTGTATATTTTGGATGACACTTCTTTATCAGATGTGTCTCTTGCAAATATTTTCCGCTAGTCTGGGTCTTGTCTTCTCATTCTCTTGACATTGTTTTTACCAGAGCAGAAGTTTTTAATTTTAATGATGTCTAGCTTGTCCGCTTTTACATTTATGGATTTGTATCTTTGGTGTTGTCTCTAAAAAGTCATGACCATACCCAGGGTCATCTATGTTTCTTCTTTGTTATCTTCTATGGAGTTTTATAGTTTTGCACTTTATATTTAGGTCTTTGATCCATTTTGAGTTAATTTTTGTGAAGAGTGTAAGGATGTCCAGTTGTTCTAGCACCAATAGTTAAAAAGACTGTCTTTGCTCCATTGTACTGTCTTTGCGTCTTTAGCAAAGACCAGTGGACTACATTTATACGGGTTTATTGCTTGTCTCTGTTCTGTTTCAGGTCTGCTAGTCTGTTCTTGTGCAATACCACGTAGTCTCGGTTGCTAGAACTTTCTAGTAAATCTTGAAGTCGGGTAGTGTCAGTCCTTTAACTTCGTTTTTTTCAGCATCGTTTTTGGCTCTTCTGGGTCTTGCCTTTCCATATAAACTTCATACTGAGTTTGTCAACATCCCCAAAATAACCTGTTGGGATTTCGATTGGGATTGCATTGAATCTATAGATCAATTCGGATGGAACTGACATCTTGATGATATTGAGTCTTCTATCCACGAACATGGAATATCTCTCCATTTATTTAGTTCTCAATATTTATTTAATTCTTTGATTGTGTTATAGTTTTGTAGTTTTATTCTACTTGTATATTTCCTGTATAAGATCTAGACCTTGTACATATTTTGGGTTTATACCTAAGTATTTAATTTGGGGGGTATTAATAGAAGTGGTATTATATTTAATTTCAAATTTTACTTGTTCATTGTTGGTATACAGGGAAGCAATAGACTTTTGTCTATTAACCTTTGTCCTTCAATCTTGCCGATATTCTTGATAAAACTAATATAATTTGAGAGTATGGCTTAAAAGTACTACATCTCACTGTATCTCTACAACATCTCACAGAAGGTTACTTATCTGGTTTTAGTGTTGAATATGATATTTTGGGAACTAGTTGAAGAGAGTGTTCCAAGGAGGCTTCCCTATGTCAAATACTGCTGATAGGTGAGAAGAGGATCAATAATTGACTAATGAATTTAGGAATTTATTGTTTTTAAGATCAATTTTGGTGAAGTGGTGAGGACAAAAGACAGATTAATAAGTGTAGATGATTCTTCTGAGGAGTTTGTTGTAAGGAAAGCAAAATCATAGGAAGAAACATGGTCAAGAGTGTTAAAATTGTTCTTTTGTTTTTTAAGGTGAGATATTTATATGCTGATAGATGTGAAATAGTAAAATTTATGTGATATAGGAGAGAGATGTTATAGTTGCTGAAGTGATGTTAATTAAGTTGTGGGAGGAGATAGGATTCAGTGTACAAATACATAGTTTGGCTCCCGATAGAAGGATGGAATGGATCACTTATTGATTCATAGTAATAGGAGTTCCAGACAGCTGCCTATACTATGTATGATGTGTAGGTCTGGTGACATAGAAGTTCTCTTGACTGTTTGCAGTTTCTCATTGAAATAGGAGGCACAGACTTTGTTGGGGGTTAAATTGTTTCACCCTAAAAGATTTTGAAATTTTAACCTCCAGTACCTCTGAGTGTGACCTTATTTGGAAATGAAGTCTTTGCACATATACTCGAGTTGAGTTATACTAGAGTAGGGCTATCTGTAATCTAGTGACTGGACAGATACATAGACACATATGGAAGAAAGCCATGTGAAGATGGTGGCCGAGATTGAAGTGATGCAGGTACAAGCCAGCCAAAGAATGCCAGGTTTTCTGATAACCACAAGAAGCTAGGAAAAGGCAAGAAAGAATTCTCCCAGGAGCCCTCAGTGGGAGCATAGCCTTGCCAGCGTTTGATTCCTGACTTCTAGCCTCCAGAACTGAGAAAGAATACAATTCTGTTGTATTAAGCCACGAGTTTGTGGTTCTTGTTACAGTCCTGGGAATCTAACACCAGTCTTCAACTGAGAGAGAGAATGGGGGAGGATTTGGTGTTTTGATTTCTTATGGATAGTTTTAAACTTTCCTTTTTTGACCTAAGACTTCATATAAGATCAGCCTTCCTTGTCACCTTGTCACTTTCATTGGCTGGTACATAAAACGTCTCTATGCCTATTTTTAATGGAGGGAGCAACTCTTTAATACCAGAGTCTGAGTTCTAGTTTTCTCACCTTTTGCAGTTCTAAGCACGTGATTTGTCCAGGTAAGATTTTACAAAGCTGGCTGCAGCCCTTAGAACTGATGGACTCTCCCCACCTCACCCAGTGGTCAACTGAAGAATCAGCTTATGATTATTGCTCAGATTTTTTAAATGTTCTATTATAAAAAAATTCAAACATACAGTTAAGTTGAATAAATTTTATAGTAAGTACGTGTATACTCACTGTCGGTTGGGGGTCAGCCAACTTTTTCTGAAAAGAGCTAGATACTGAATATTTTAGGCTTTGCAGGACATAGAGTACCTGTTGTAATTATTCAGCTGTCCTATTGCAGTACAAATCCAGCCACGGACAATACGTAAATGAAAAAAAAATGTGGCTGTGTTCCAATAAAACTTTATTTGTGGACACTGAAATTTGAATGTCATATTTCATACATCATGAGTTACTCTTCATTTACTTTCAGTCTTTTCAAAATGTAAAAACTGTTCTTAACTCATGGACCATAACAAAAACGGGACAGACCAGACTTGGGCCATAAGCTATAGTCTGCTGACCCCTCATCTGTAGTTTACAGTGAACGTTCTGCTGTGTTTGCTTCGTCACATACCTGTGCATCCATCCACCCCTCCATCAGTCTAGCAGTTCATCTGTTTTGATGCATTTTAAAATAAGTTGTAGGCAGTACACTTTATTCCTAACTAGTTCATCATTCCTGTCATTAATTAGAGTTTATTTGTGTGTGTGTGTGTGTGTGTGTGTGTGTGTGTGTGTGGTAAAATTTACTTAAAGTGACATGAAGAAATCTTAAGTGTACCATTTTTTGATTTTGACAAATCAGACACTTTTGTTACCTAGAATCTTATCAAGATGTGAATAGTACCGTCACAGGTGAGCCCTAGCCTTCCGGACTGCTCTCCAAATCCTGCTGTGGACATTGCCGCGACCATGGTGCTGACGTGAAAGAGGCAGAGTCCGCAGCCACTGCCACCTCTGAGAGCCCACTGCCAGAGTGGGAAGAGACTGGAGATGTGACAATGGCGTACTTGCATTTTTTCTTTGTCCTTCATTTTTTTTATTGACTTTTCTTGAGGGTCAGCAGGTCTGTGGCCTCACATTGATATTTTTGGTTTTTTAAGATCTATAGACTCTTGCTTATTTCTACTTAAATATGAAGATAGAATTGAATAGTATTAGTAGCTGATCTCAGTTTTTAAATTTAGGGTGAAGGTCATTATTGGATTTTTTAGCAGTTCTTACCTTGAATGTATGGAAAAACTTCAGGACTTGGCAATATGTTTCACCCTGACCATGGAGTATCAATGGCATATTGACAATTAGACTTCTAATATGGGTATATAGACAGGCAGTAACTGAGATCCTTTGTCCATTGTGGAAGTTAGGAAGGGTTACTTTGGATTGATAGGATTTGACCACTCTGTACCGCTGTCCTTCCTTTATTTTTGTCTTTGTAACAGTCTGAGGTTATGTGGAGGCACTGACCTATTTTAAGGGTGGCATTGTGCTAGGTCAACTCGGCTAAACTGGAAATAATACGTTTCCTAAAATTTCCTTCCCTATATTGTTCTGGTTAGCATTGGTAACAGGAGACATTTTGATTAGATTTTAAGGAGGAAGTAAAGTGTCAGGCATGCCTTTCACTCTCTGAGGATCAGTGCTGGGAGTACCAGGCACTGTGACAGCTCTCACATTGCACCAGCTCATCATCGATTTGCCAGCTCACCTTGTACATTTGGATAGCACATGGACCAGCAGTTCCTTCAGCTCCTGCCAGATTTCCCTTTTCACCTCTGAATACTTGCCATGCACTTACAGCTCGCTAGTGAGGGGTGCAAGCTTCTCCAATAGGTCACCCTTTGCATTAGGGTTGGAGTTGGTGAGAGATGTGAGTTCCCGTTTGTCACTGGCAGTTCCTGTTGTCCTAACAGATTAAAGTTTGCCCTTGTGTTTCCATTTTCTTTATCCGTTGCAGCTCATCTTCACAGGTTCCACTTTGTCCTTGCTCTTGTCCTATCCAGTTCCCTTTTTGACTGCTGGTCTGGCTGTCCTACAGTCACTGCAGGCTCAAAAGTAGATGCAGAGGCAAGAGCCTACACCTGCCATTCCAGCTGCTCTCATGGTTACGCGAGGCCTAACCCCTGTAATAAATTCTTCTGCCTCTTCACCCACCCTAGTTGTTCTGCTTGATCAAACCGTAACTGATCTACTCTACCTATTCCAGAGTTCATCCTCGAAATCTTTAATATTAGATCTGTATTTAGACAGTTGTTCCTATCAGCTCATTTTAAATTTGCTGTTTGTCTTCTACTCTTGGACTTTTTCCTTATTTTTTTAGTGCTGCCATGTATTCTCATTTTTAATATTTCATCTGGCATGTCAGTGATATTTTGAGTCTTAACACTTTTTGTACCGCTCACGAGTTTTCTTGTGTTTCATGCGCCATCTGTTAAGGACCGCATCACGAGATAATTTAATTAACGTGCAGTTTGCCCCAAAACCTGCGGTCCCTGGCGTATGTCTTAGAGATTTCTATGTGGTACGAAATGTGTTAAATAATGCATTGTTTTAAAAATATTTATTGTGCTTAGCCCTGGAAGGTGTGGCTCAGTGAATTGAGTGCCGGCCTGCAAACCAAAGGGTTGCTGGTTCGATTCCCAGTCAGGGCACATGCCTGGGTTGCAGGCCATGTCCCCAGTAGGGGGCGCACGAGAGGCGACCACACATTGATGTTTCTCTCTCTCTCTTCCCTTCCCCTCTCTCTAAAAAATAAAATAAATAAAATCTTTAAAAAATAAGAATATTTATTGTGCTTAGATGTTAGTTTAAAAAATATTTAAACAGATATAACAGTCTCTTAAAAACAGTTGAAGTCTTTTTACCACAAGACCTATGCAACAAAACAGTGAGCTGGAGAGTCTATAAAACACCCAAAGAAGCTTAATGTTTAGGTGGCCTAGAGTGAGACAGAAAGTGAAGGGATTAAGCAAAGTAAAGCAAAGCAAACAAAAAATAATCTCATAGATATAGACAAAAATACTGTGGTTACCAGAGGGAAAGAGGGTAGGAGGAGGAAGAAGAGGGTAAAAGGGGAATAAATTGTGATAGAGGGAGACTTGACTTTGGGTGGTGAACATCATTACAGTATATAGATGATGCACAAAAATTGTTAAAAAATTTTACACTTGAAACCTATATAATTTTATTAACCAAAATCACCTTAATAAATTTAATAAAAATTAAAAATAAAAGTAATTCAACTGCAGAGGAATTAATGACAGGAGAAAATATGCTCGGAAGGAATGTAAATAAATGTACATCAGTGATTTTATATATACTTTACATATAAAATATCTCTGAAGAGTATAAAAAAACAAAAAAAAAACCCAGAAGTATTATTTGAAATCAGTACTATGGCGAAGGCATAGTGTTTGACAACTAACAGGCAGACATATTTTCACGTTATGCTACAGGTGTATAATGGGGTGATCAATTACAGGTATCAATTACAAAGTAAGGTCTAAAGCTTTTTGGTTAACTTTAAAGTTTGTATACCTGTTTTAGTGACATGTGATTCTTTATTGGTATTGGTTTGTGTATCTTTTGTTTTCAGCACAATTATTTAATATCAGAGCTAGTATATTTTGATTTTTGAGGTTGATTTTTTTTGTGGCAGTAGAATTGTTTGTAGCCATTCAGGTTAATTGGCTCCAAATGAGATTTCATTTTATTTCATTTTTAAAAAATATTTTATTGATTCTGCTATTACAGTTGTCCCACTTTAAAATCTTTAAATCTTTAAAAAATAAATTCCCATTCCCTCTAGCGATTCTCACACTTAGTTCCTATCCATGGGTGGTGCACATAGTTCTTTGGCTTCACAATTCCTATACTATTCTTAACGTCCCCCTGTCTGTTTTGTACCTACCAATTTATGCTTCTTAATCCCTGCACCTTTTCCCCTCATTGTCTCCCTTCCCCCTCCCAGCTTATAAACCTTCAAGTGATCTCCATGTGTATGACTCTGTTCCTCTTCTGGTTGTTTGCTTGGTTGTTTTTTTTCAGTTGTTGATAGTTGTGAATTTGTTGCCATTTTAATATTCATAGTTTTGATCTTTTTCTTAAGTAAGTCCCTTTAACATCTCATATAATAATGGCTTTGTAATGAACAACTCCTTTAGCTTTACCTTGTCTGGGAAGCACTTTATCTGCCCTTCAGTTCTAAATGATAGATAACCTTTCTGGACAGAGTAATCTAGGTTGTAGGCCCTTGCTTTTCATCACTTTGAATACTTCTTGCCATTCCCTTCAAGCCTGCAAAGTTTCTTTTGGGAAATCAGCTGACAGTCTTATGGGAACTCCCCTGTAGCTAACTCTTCTGCTTTTCTCTTGCTGCTTTTAAGATTCTCTCTTTATCTTTAACCTTTGGCATTTTAATTATGATATGTCTCAGTGTGGTCCTCTTTGGTTCCAGTTGTTGGGGACTTTCTATGCTTCCTGGACTTTCATGTCTATCTCCTTCACCAAGTGAGGGAAGTTTTCTTTCATTATTTTTTCAAGTAAGTTTTCAGTTTCTTGCTCTCCCTTTTCTCCTCCTCACATCCCCATGATTCAGATGTTGGTACATTTGGAGATATCCCAGAGGCTTCTTATTCTATCCTCATTTGTTTGAATTCTCTTTTCTTCTTGCTGTTCTGATTGAATGTTTTTTCTTCCTTATTTTCCAAATCGTTGATTTGATATTCAATTTCATCTCCATTGTTGGTTCCTTGTAGATTTTTCTTTATTTCACTTAATGTAAAGTTTATTTCTGCCTGGGTCTTTTTTATGCTGCTGCCGTACTCAGTGAGTTCTTTGAACATCCTGATAACCAGTGTTTTGAACTCTGCCTCTGATAAGTTGGTCATCTCTGCTTCCTTTAATTCTTTTTCTGGAATTTTGTTCTCTTCTTTCAATTGGGCCATATTTCTTTGTCTCCTCAGTTTGGCAGCCTCTCTGTGTCTGTTTCTGTGTGTTAGATAGAGCTGCTTTGACTCTCTGTTTTGGTAGCGTGGCCTGTTGTAGAAGAGTCAACTTGTAAATTACGTGGGGCAGAGCTTTAGGTGATCACCAGGGCAGGGCAACTTGTTTCATTGCTTTGTGGCTCTGTGTATGGGGACGGCTTAGAGAGAGGACAGTACCACTGCCTGCCTTCTGGAGATTTGCCCAGGAGGAATCCGTCTCTCAGCAGTCTCCTTGTTTCCAGCCCATACATATGCCACTTGTGCCTTTCCAGCTCTTGCTCTGGTGCTGAACCCCAGAGAGGGCGGGTCTGCCTACGCCCTAAGTCTGTGCAGGCCTTTTAAAAGGAGTCTCCTGATAATCTGGCCGTTTCTTCTGCTGCCCCAATCCCCACTGGTTTTTACAGCATGAAGTTATGGGGATGTGTCTTCCTGGCACTGGAACCCTGGGCTGGTGGGTGACCTGGTTTGGGGCTGGAATACCTTGCTCTGGCGGTATCCCTCCTGATTTTTAGCTACCACATGTGACTGTGGGACTGCCCGTTCCACCACCTCTCCGTGCCACTCCCATGGCCCTGTGTCTCTCCACCTCTCTTCGCCCCTCCTACTCCTGTGGATGAATGTGGCTTCTTTAAATCCTTGGTTATCGGGCTTCCATACTGCTTGATTTTCTGTCAGTTCTGGGTGATGCTTGTTTTGTAGTTTAGGTGTAATTTTTTTCTGTAGTTGTGCAAGGAGGCGAAGTATGCTTACTTATACCTTAATTTTGACTGGAGGTCCAAATGAGATTTTATTAAAATGCTTTATTTTCTTCTGAGACACTTATCTATAAAAGAAAATGTAATACAAGTTGTTAACAAATTAATTCCAAATGGGGAGATCCAAAAAATATTACTAAATTTTAATAAAATATAAAATATAGGAGTAACTATAACTTCATAGACTGCAAGATACCATTGATATGCTTGTTTTAAAAAAATCACTTTTGCCCTGGCCAGCATGGCTCAGTGGGTTGGGCATTGTCAGTGGGTGGCTGGTTCGATTCCCGGTCAGGGTACATACCTGGGTTGCAGGTCCAGTACCTGGGTGGTGTCATGAGAGAGGTAGCTAATCAATATTTCTCTCTCATGTTGATGTTTCTCTCCCTCTCTTTCACCCTCCCTCCCCCTCTTTCTGTAAAAGTAAATAAATTAAAAAAAATCACTTTTATTTCTATATATTTATATCTTCCATTGAAATTATTAGCAGAGTGAATTTTAAAAGATATATTACTTGTGTAATACATTCTAAGACATTATTATAGTGGGAAATGATCTAGAATTATTCTCTAATGGATATTTTTAGGGTTTAAAGTAAATGTTCATTACATATTCAATTTAGAAAAATTGGCAAATGCAGACATCTATGAAGAAAAATAACCTCATGGTTCTACCTCAGAGAACCAATTATTTGTTAATATGTATATGTATTCATTCTATCTTTTTCCACACATGATTTTTAAAAAATATTTATTTTTTTAGCCAGAGGTGAAGGGAGGGAGAAAGAGAGGGAGAGAAACATCAGTGTGTGCTTGCCTCTTGCATGCTCCCTACAGGGGACCTGGCTTGTAACCCAGGCATGTGCCCTGACTGGGAATCCAACTGGCGACACTTTGGTTCACAGGCAGGCGCTCAATCCACTGAGACACACCAGCCAGGGCTGTTTTTTTTTCCTTAAGGATTTTAGCCTACATATTTTTTCTTGTTATGCAGACTTTTTCTTTTCAAGCTTTGTTTTGAAGAGCTACCTAAAATTTCTTTTGATTGGACATCCAATAGTCAACTAATTTTTCTATTTTTGATGATTTCTTTGTGATTATTTTTGAAATAAAAAAGTGACTTTTACAACGTATTATAAAGAGGGAAATATGAACCAGGAGTCAAACTTAAATGTATAATAGATCCCAGTCAATTGAGAAAGTGATAGATTTGCCTATTAAGAGGAAGAATAGAAAATTCTTGTTAGTGCTCTAACCTGAAAAGCTATTATGCTCATTCATTCTAAATATTCATAGTATAGTCTTCATCTGTTCTTCAAATAGTGAGTATTCTAAAAAAAGGGGACTCTTCCTGACAGATGTGGCTCAGTAGGTTGGGCATTGGTCCCACACAGCTAAAGGTCTTTGGTTCAATTCCTGGTCAGGGCACATGCCTAGGTTGCTGGTTCTGTCCCTGTTGGGACATGTACTAGAGGCAACAGATCAACGTTTCTCTCTCACATCAGTGTTTCTTTCCCTCTCTTTCTCCCTCCCTCCCCCCTTTCTAAAATAAATAAATACAATGAAAAGAAGTGGAATCAGAGTTTAGTAATTTCTGTTTTCATTGCTCCCTCATAATTACAGTACTCATTAAGAATCTCAGAATTTTATTCATAAATTCTGATTGTATTTTTGACATATAATGGGAA
This sequence comes from Micronycteris hirsuta, assembly GCA_004026765.1. Taxonomy (NCBI): domain Eukaryota; kingdom Metazoa; phylum Chordata; class Mammalia; order Chiroptera; family Phyllostomidae; genus Micronycteris; species Micronycteris hirsuta. Next base: position 26,090 of record PVJI01016359.1, read on the forward strand.
GGAAGGGTGTCAGTTTTTCTGATTAAAAGGTTTTTTTTTGGAGTAGTCAATAAAAGTCTAGTTTTTGACAGTCTCAGAATCAGGTGATTCATTAGCATAAGAATAGTTTTCTACCTAAGAACTGTAGCTTTCAAGTGGATTTTCTGTAGTCTCTTGAACTTTCAATATATTTCATATAGACCAACAGCTTTCTTTTACCTCTTTTGGGTATAAACTCATGTGTTTATTGTTTTAGTTTTATAGAACATATTGCTCCCATGACATATATTCTGAGGTTTAATTTTTAATTAGGAGCAGTATTTGAATGCATTTTAAAGTTAAAGTGTATCATTTAGTAACACAGCCTGGTAAAAGAAAGACTACTGGTTTTAAGTCAGATATTCTTAGATTTGGGATTTTGGCTATGTGCATTTGTTTTCTTTTAAGCCAGAAAATTTTCAGTTAATCTTCCAACACAAGCTGTTTACTTTTCAAATATGGGTTTACATTTTCATTAGGAGACAGAGATTTTCTTATATAAGAAAAGTGGATCTTTTGCAAATGAATACCTAAATGTGGAATTTTAAAAATCTTGTCAGGAGTGGTTATTAAATCTATTTTGGATTTTTCTGTAGTTTGGGATTAGCAAAAAGTATAGAGTGGTCAGTTCACTTTAACAAAAACAAAACAAAATAACAGGTAACTGAAAACAAACAAAAAACTAGTTAGTGTTGTTAAAACTTATCAACTGAATTTTGTTTACTTTAGTTTCTGTAAAAACGTATTTTTTGGTTTAAAACTGAACACCAAAGATAGTTGTATAATTTTATTTCCTTCTTTATCCCAACTTTTCCCTCAACACTGCAATTTATATCCATAGAGTTATAATTTGATATGCTAATATACTAGGACTATGAACTAAATTCTTTGTAAGTGGAGATGAATGTTTTCTAGGTTTCCAAGTAAGTTCCTTTTTCAAGATCTCTCTCACTCTCTTTTTAAGCATTAAAGATTACTGGTCACTATTCTGAATTTTAATAAGCATTGGTAAAAATTGATTAAATTTTACATTTAAGTCTTAAGTTTAGGAATGAAGTTTTCTTCTCTCAAAGGTTTTCTGTTAGGAATTGTGTACTTGCGCCTATTCTTTAAGTTGATCCATTATTATTATTTTAGGGGAAGCATTCTTTTGACAGTTGTCTTGGTATTTATTTCTTGGCTTATTGACATATTGAGCTGGCACTGTCTTCTCAGTTTTTACATTACAGTTTAATATTAAAGTCTAAGGGACATTTTATAATTAAGAAAATGCTTTCTGTTTTATGAGATTTTTAAAATTTTTCTAAAATCAGTTTTGTTAAAATGCATTTTTTAAAAAATTCTCACCCAAAGACATGCTTATTGATTTTAAAGAGGGGGGAAGAGAGGGAGAGAAACACTGATGTGAGAAACAGTGATCAGTTGCCTCTTGCCTCAGCCAGGACTGAACCCACGACGTAGGCGTGTGCCCTGAGCGGAATGGAACCTGCAACCTTTCAGTTAACAGGACTATGCTCCCACCAACGAGGCACCAGCCAGGGCTTAAATGCATTTTGATGGTCATAAACACATAATTACATGTTCGAATTTGATTTTGTTATTATTGTAAACATTGGCTGCATGCATTCACTTTTCTCTGACGTTTTAAAGTATTCCTCCATTCATTTGTTCATTCGTGCCTTTGTTGTACCAAGCACAATGGTAGGAGGGACAAGCAGTATGATAGTGTTGTTCTGGAGTGAAGGGGAACTGTAAAGGGGAACTTTATCGCAGAAGTAAATACTCAAACAGAACCTTAAGGGGTATGTAGGAATTTTCATACAGAGAATAGCAAGAAAGAGCAGCCCAGGAAGAAGTAAAAGAATGAATAAATCCATAGAAGCTAGGAAATAGTCTGAAATAGAAGGAAATTTATAAGATTTGGTTATAGCCGAAGTATAGGGTACAAGGCAGGAAGTGTTGAGAATCAGAAACAATGCCTTAAGGAATCCACATTTCCTCTTGAGATCTATGTAGAAAGCCACTAAAGGTTTTTGAGTAGCAGAGTGATTTGAGTGGTCGTGTAGAGCAGGGGTCAGCAGACTACTGGCTGTGGCTTCTCATTGTGTGTCCTGCTATCTAAGAATGGGTTTTATAGTTTTAAATTGTTGGAAGAAAATCAAAAGAAGGATAACTCATGATACCTGGAAATTATATGAAAAAAAATGTTAGTGTCTGTAAACAGTTTTATTGGAACCACAGCCAAACTCATCTGTTTACATCTTGTCTGTTGCTGCTTTTTCACTGCAGTGGTGTAGTTGAGTAGTTGTTATGACAAGCATATGACCTGAAAAGCCAGCACCTCCTCTAAATACACCAGTTAAAATAGAGATAATCAGAATGGATAGAAAAGCAAACCCAACTACGCGCTGGCTGTATACATTAAATATGAATATACAGATAGTGTAAATGTAAAAGGATAAGAAAGGTAGATTCTGTAATACTACTCAAAAGAAAGTTGGAGTAACTATATTAATACCAGAAACAAGGAATTTAGCAGGAAGAAGGATATTACATAATGATCAAAAGGTTAATTCACAAAGTAGGTGTTAGAATTCTAAGTATATATAAACCTACCAACAGAACTTCAAACTACTTAAAGCAAAAACTGATAGAACAGAAAAGGGAAATAGACAGATCCACCATTGCAGCTGGGACTTCAACATTTTTCTTGCTACTGTTAGGACATGTATACACATAATCAGTAAGGATACGCAGGACACGAACAACGTCCACTGACTGGATGTAAGTGACATTTATAGAACATTCCATTGACAACAGCATAATACAGGTTGCTTTCAAGTGCACACAGAACAAGATAGACCATATTCTGGCCTATAAAAAAATTCTTTTTTTCTTTTTTTAAATTTTAATTACTTTATTGTTGTTCAATTACAGTTGTGTGCATCCTCTCCCCTCCCACCCCCTCTAAAAAAATTCTTAACAAATTTAAAAGAAATATCTTCTCTGACAATAATGAAATTAAACCAGAAATTAATAACAAAGGTGTTATAATGTTCCAAATATTTGGAAATTAAGCAGCATACTTCTAAATAACCTATGGGTCAAAGAAGAAGTCACAAAATATTAAATATTTTGAATTGAACAAAAATGAGAACATTGCATATCAGAATGTATGGAAGGCAACTAAAGCATGTTTAGAGAGAAATGTTTACCATTATTAAATACTTATATTTGAAAAGAAAAAAATTCTCAAAATTAGTGACCTAGCTTCTACCTTAAGAAAATAGAAAATGAAGGGCAAGTCAAACCAAACACAGGCAGGAGAAAGGGAAAAGTGAAGGAAGAAGTACAAATTAAAAGCAATAGAGAAATCAGTGAAACCAAAACCTGGTCCTTTGAAAAGATCAGTAAAATTGGTAAACTTCTAGCTAAACTTCTGGCTAAACTGATTCTGAAAAAAAGAGAGAAGATACAGATTACTATTATCAGGAATAAAAGAGGGGAATTTATTACAAATCCTGCAGGTATTAGGAAGAGAAAAAGGGAATATAACGAAAAATTTTACTTGGCATAATTTTGACAATGAGCATATTCCTTTGAAGATACAAACTATTAGAGTTCGCTAAAGAAATAGGTAACCTGAATATTGCTATATTTAGAAAAAAATTGAATAATTTAAAATGTTTACACAAAACTATAACCTCTTGATGGTTTTACTGGTGAATTCTTCCAAACATGTATAGAAGAAATAATACCAATTGTATATAAACCCTTCCATAAAATTGAAGAGGATGCAACACTTCCCAACTCATTTTGTAACAGCAGCATTAATCTGTTGCTAAAACCAGAATAAACACACTTTAAGAAAAGAAAACTATGCACCAATATCCCTCATGAACATAGACAAGAAAAAAATCCTTAACAAAATATTAACAAATTGAATTAAATAGTATATAATAGAGGATACTACATCATAACCAAGTGGGGTTTATCCTAGATATGCAAGGCTGATGGGCATTGAAAATCAGTTAATATCATTTACTGTATCAATAGGCTAAAGAAGAAAAGTCATGTGATCTTAATAGATGCACAAAAAGCATTTGATGAAATTCAACATTCTTCGTGGTAAAAAAAAAAACCAAACCTCTCAGCAAATTAGAAATGAGAAGAACTCAACCAGATGAATGGCTTCTAAGTCATGTGATCTTAATAGATGCACAAAAAGCATTTGATGAAATTCAACATTCTTCGTGGTAAAAAAAAAAACCAAACCTCTCAGCAAATTAGAAATGAGAAGAACTCAACCAGATGAATGGCTTCTATGGAAAACCTATAGGTAATGTCATGTTTAATGTGAAAGAGTGATATTTTTTTCCTAAGATCAGGTACAAGGCAAGGATATTCACTCTCACCATACCTATCTTCAACATCATTCTTGAGTTTCTAGCAATTGTAAAACAGTAAGAAAAAGATACATAAGACATACAGATTAAAAAGGAAGAAATAAAAGAACCAAATTTTCAGATGATATGATTAGCTACATTGAAAATTCCTGTATTGAGAAAATTATACAATTTTTACATAAGGCATAAATACAAGACTGAATACAATAACCAGATAAAACAAATACACCATGTTCAAGAACACAAAGACTCAATCTTATAAAGATGTCAGTTCTTCTCAAATTGGTTTATTAATCCAGCATAATGTCAATCAAAACCCTATAGTATTTATGTATATGGTATTTAAGCAAACTGAATCTAAAATGTATATGGAAAGGTAAAGGGCCAAGAATAGTCAATATGATCATGAATTACAAGGTGAGAAGCATTTGCCATGCCAGTGATCAAGACTTTTTATAAAGAGCTTGTACTAAAGGCACTTGTGGAATTCACTGAAGAAAACAGAAGAGAGATTCTTGAAACAAATCCAGACATAAATGGAACTTTGATGTTATAATAGAAGTAGAATTGAAGAGTTTCAAGAAAGAAGAAAATGTTTAAGTAGTCATGGACAGTTGTTTATTTTTATGGAGAAAAAGACAATGTATTCCTCTACCCCCCATACACAAAAATCAGTTCCAAATGGAGTAAAGGTTGAAATGTTAAGGGCACACTGTTAAGAAAAAAAAAAAACCCACACATATTTCCTACCTTGTGTGTGTGGAAGGATTTCTTAAGCAGGATGCAGTTGTTACATTTAAGTGTTTGATATATCGACCACATAAGATTGACGTGTTTATTTCCATCAAGAGGCAAATTAGAGAATTAAAAAAGTAAAACCTCAAAATGGGAGAAGATAAACTGAAAGAAGATTGGTATACAAATCTATAAGGAAAAAAACTCACTAGAAAAATGGATATAAAACATAAATAGGAATTTTAGAGGAGAAAGATAAAAATGGCCCAAAGACTTTTGAAAATAAGGAGATACAAAGCAAGACCACAAATAAGTAATAAGGTACAAATAAAGAAGCATAAGAATTATAAGTGATAGAGACATAACATGAATCTACAGCAATTCATATTCACTCTTGGATGGTTTATAAATTGCTATAACCACTTGGAAAATAATTTGGCCTTATTCTGAAAAGTTGAATATTCATAGACTGCTACGTATCTTAGACTGCTAACATACCTTGTATGTATCAGGTGATGTGAACTAAGAACAGTCATGGTGCTTCATTGTTGCTGATAGCTAACAATTGGAATTAATTCCAGTATCAGTTGAAGAAAAGGTATAAATACAAAAGTATATTATATGGCAATGAAAGTTGGTGAACTGTTCTACTTGGGATAACATGGATGAAACAGTGCTGTGTTAAGAAGGCAGTCCCAGAAGACTACATGTATGAAAAGAAAGCTGTGTGAGAGTTAAGAATGTGGACTCTGGAGCTAGATTGCCTGGGTGTTGAGCTCTGGCTTCACTCCTTGCTAGATGTATGTCTTTATATAAGTCATTTATCCTGTCTGTACCTCCGTTTTTTATGTTTACATGATGATTGTTGTGGGGATTAAATTATTTAATATATGTGAAGTACTTATAAAACAGTATGGCGCTATATAAATATTAGCTATTCTTATTGCTATGGAATTTTACTGCTATTTTATTTTATTGCTATTGGGCAGTTTTCTTTTTTTCTGTTCTGCTTGTTTATTTTACTCTTTTAGATTCAGTTGTTAATAGATATGTATTTATTGCCATTTTATTGTTCATATTTTTTATCTTTTTTTTCTTCTTCTTGAAGAAGACCCTTTAACATTCATGTAATACTGATTTGATGGTGGTGAAACTCCTTTAGCTTTTTATGTCCTTCAATTCTAAATGATAGCTTTTCTGGGTAAAGTAATCTTGATTGTAGGTCCTTGCTTTTCATCACTTTGAATATTTCTATCCACTCCCTTCTGGCCTGCAAAGTTTCTGTTGAGAAATCAGCTGACAGTCTTGTGGGAGCTTCCTTGCAGGTAACTAACTGCTTTTCACTTGCTGCTTTTGAGATTTTCTCTTTGTCTTTAACTTTTGCATTTTAATTATGAATGTCTTGATATGGGCTTCTTTTGGTTCATCTTGTTTGGGACCCTCTATGCTTCCTGGACTTGTATGTCTACTTCCTTCACCAGGTTAGTGAAGTTTTCCATCATTATTTTTTTTTAATAGGTTTTAAATTTCTTGCTCTCTCTTCTCCTTCTGGAACCCCTGTGATGCGAATTTTGGTAAGGTTGAAGTTTTCCCAGTGGCTTCTTACACTGTTCTCAATTTTTTGAACTCCTTTTTCTTTTTGTTGTTCTGATTGGACATTTTTTACTTCCCTATATTCCAAATTGCTGTTTTGATTCTTGGCTTCATCTACTCTGCTGTTGATTACCTGTGAATTATTCTTCATTTCAGTTAGTGTATCCTTCATTTCTGACTGGTTCTTTTTTATGGTTTTCTTGTCCCTTTTTATGCTGCTGAAGTTCTCTCTTAAGTTCATCTACTCTTCCCCTAGGTTCATTGAACATCTTTATAACCAGTGCTTTGAACTCTGCACCTGGTAGATTGCTTGTCTCCATTTTGTTAAGTTCTTTTCATGGAGCTTTGTTCTCTTTTTTCATTTGGGCCATGTTTCTTTGTCTCCTCATTTTGGCATCTTCCCTGTGTTTGTTCCTATGTATTAGGTAGAGGTGCTATATTTCCCGGGCTTGGTAGAATGGCCTTATGTAATAGGTGTCCTGTGGGGTCCAGTGGCACAGCCTCCCCGTTGACCCAAGCTGGATAGTCCAGGAGCGTCCCCTCTACCATGTGGGTTGTATATACCTTCCTGTTGTAGTTAAGCATTGATTGTTTTTGGCATGTCAATAAGAGGGATTTACTCCAGGCTGATTGCCTTCAAGGACTGGCTGCAACCACTATGGAGGGTCAGCTGTAAGTCCCATGGACCAGGACTTACTTCATAGGGCTCTTATGCCCTCTGAGTCTGCCCCTTGAACATGTCAGTATGGAGGTGGTTGAGTGGTGCTTTGATGTGGTCTGCAGCTATCCACTGGATGTGCTGGCTATGAGACTTCCTGGGAGGTGCAGACCAAGGTCAGCCATTGCCTGTATTCTGCCCAGGGCCACCTGGCATGAGCTACAAAGTCATCTGCAGATGGCTACTACTTATGCTAATCTTGGAGGTGCCCATGCAAGGCCAAGCTGTGAGCCAGGCTCAGCTGCTGCTAGTGCCATGCCTGGAGCCACTTAGCAAGAGGCACACTGAGGCCAGATGCTGCTTGTTTGAGAGATTTTAGGAAAGTCTAAAGCATAAACCAAGAAAAGACATTAATATGGAAAAGCTATTGGAAACAGCTTTGGTGGGCCTGAAATTTTGAGGGCCAGGTTCTCAGGGAGTCATCAGGGCAGAGCAAACAGTGATAGCTAGGTTGATGGAGAAGCAGATATGGTGCCTGCATGCCAGCTCTGTTGGGAGACAGCTCAGAAAAGGGACGATAGCCTCTGCCACCACTTCTGTCTGGGAGAAAGCTGCTACTCCATTACTCACCTTCATACCAGGCACTTCATTTCTTCCCCATGTGTCACTGGTGCCTTTTGAGTCACTGGAACTCAGAGAGAGTGAGTCTGAGTAAGTCTGTGCCCAAGCCATTTAAGAGGAACTGCCTGGGACTCCAACAGCTTTTTGTGTAATTTAACCCACAATTTCTGCTGGTTTTTACACCCAGAATTTATAGGAACTTCTCTTTCCAGCACTGGAATCCTGTGCTGAGGGGCTTGGTATGGGGCTAGGATCCCTTGCCCCTCAGGGGGAACATATATACCCGCGTATATGCCCGCATATTTCTTCTACAGCTGAGATACCCCTACTGATTTTTAAAGATTCTTACCTGAGCATATGTTTATTGATTTTAGAGAGGAGTTGAGAGAGAGAGAGAGAGAGAGAGACAGTATTGATGTCAGAGAGTAACATTGATTGGTTGCCACCCATATGTGCCCCAACTGAGGATTGAACCCACAACCTAAGTGAGTGCCCTGACTGAGAATTGAACCCACAGCCCTTTGGTGTACTGGACAGTGCTCCAACCAACTGATTTTTGTCTGCCATGTGCAGGTGTGAGAACAGCCCAGTCAGCATCTCTGCCCCTCTTATCAGTCCTGATGTGGCTTCTTCTTATATCCTTAGTTGTAGGACTTCCATTCAGCTAGATTCCAGGAGATTCTGAATGATTGTTTTTCTGTTTTTTAGTTGTATTTTTGACATGATTGTGGGAAGATGTGAGTACCGCGTTTACTTATACAGCCATCTTGCCCTAAAGCTGGAACAGATATTTCTCCAGTTTTCTTTTTACTATTTACTTTTTGTTATTTTAAATCATGTTCTGTCTTCCCCCTTCATATATATATATATATATATATATATATATATATATATATAATCATTGTGGAGACAATTCTTACTATGGCTTCTGTTCTTTGTCAAATCCCAGGATATGCTGATGTCTAAACAAGACAAATACATTTTCTTTTTCATGCAAGTTTAGGTATGAAAGGCATACATGTACTTGGATCTTGTTGTATCTACCATGCAGAACATTGCAAATAAACCTATATAGTACTATGCCAGTATGAAATTAATAAGAATTTCTATGGCCTTGGCCAAGTAGGTCAGTTGGTTAGAGAGTCATCTTGATACACCAAGCTTGAGGGTCTAATCCCTGGTTGGGGCACATATAAGAGTCAACCAACTAGTGCGTAAATAAGTGGAACAACAGATGGATGTCTCTCCGTCCTCCTTCCCCCCTTCCTCTCTCTCTCTAAAGATAGAGAAGTGTCTATCTTTAGAAATAGAAAAATAAACAAAAAGAATTTCTATGAACAAAGCCCACCCAAAACATGATTTAAGATAAATAAAATCAGTTTATTAATTTTCCAGTTCTTTTATGCTTTTGGCATGTGGGAGAATACTAATCTTTAGGATTTAGGCACAAATGTTATAGAAAGCATTAAAAGCTATAATACCACAAATGTAGAAAGATTTACTTACCCTATGACCCTCATTTAAACCATTTGTTTCATTTCAGCCTGAATTTAGAGGAGAAGTAGTTATCTATTATACATGATCAGAGGGAATTTACATAATCTAATTAGTGATAGCTAAATAAATTGAGGATATGATTTCTTACGTATTCCCCCCTGTCTTCTTGATACTTGCCTGTTTTGGGTATTTCCTGATGAATACCAAATTTATCATTAAATTAGGTATTTATCATTAGAGTTAACTATTTATCATTATGGCTCCAGAATCTTTATAGGACAGTTTGTGGATATATATGACTATTCAGTAGAAATATAATGCAAAATGATTGGGCAAATTTTGTAGCATTATGGAGAATCTATAAAATTGTTGGAAAATTACTAAAAGCAAAGTAATTAACAAAGGAGGATCTGGCAGAGTGATGTGATAAATAAATTAAAGAGAAAATTTACAAGGTTCATGATATATATAAATAGTTCAGAAGAATATGATTTGATAATTAAATGATTAATAGAGATCCTTGGGAAACATGATAACCATGAATATTTTTGTAATGGTGACCCTTCTTTATGATAATATGGAAAAAAGTAGGTTTGAAGAGAGGACTGCCAAATTATTATTATAATTTTAATAGGCATTTTTAAATATAGTGGCATATACATGCAGAAGAGTGTGTAAGACATGCGTGCACTTTAGAGAAGAGCTGTTCCTAGAAACAGAGCCTTGTCGAGCACCCCAGAGGCCGGCCTGCCAGGTACCTTCCCTGATCTTTTCTCAGCCGTAGAGGTTAACTGTTATCTTTTGTCCTGGTGTTTTCCTTGCTGCTTTTTTTTTTAGTTTCACTATTTCTGTACACTTCACTAAGTAATATTTAATTTGTCATTTTTAATTTTCATATGAATGCTAGCATTCATGTAAATTCCTTGGTGTCTTGCTGCTTTTGCTCAATACATGTTTATGATATTCTTACCATGATGTGAGAACTCTAGTTCATTAATTTTCAGCCTTGTATTATATGCCTATAAAGTAAAGGAAAATATACTATTTTAGACACAGTTGATTGATACTTTGTGCTTTGTCTAAGGGCCTAAAAATATTTTTTTAACTCAGCAAATACTTTGTAAATGGCTATTGTACTATGCACGTTTTATTTTTTTTAGCTGCATGTGACAAAAGAACCAAATACAGAAAGCTTAAACAATAATGAGTTTAGTATTTCAGTGTGTTTGATTTTATAAAATCTGACTTTCTGTGTCTCTAACGTATCCTGAAATATTTAAAAGGAAAATTCTGACATGAGGGGAAGGTTCAGGACAAATATGGCAAATGTCGTTACTCTATATTTAATATAAACACTTAAAACAGTAGAAAATGGAAAAAGGAAAGAAGAAACATTTCACAAAGATATAAAAACTAGTATGCAAAAAAAATGTTGAACTGCATAAAGGTTTTAACATTTGTACTAGAATTAACGTCATTTGATCACACCCCGTTTTCCTTTATCTCTTTGTGGAACACAGTGATTTTCAGGCAGTTACATTTTTTAAGAAGGCTGGTTCAATAATCTACAAAGCCGAAGTTAAGTTCTTTAAGTTTTTATTTTCTTGCATTACCAATTCTTCTAATACAGTATGATTTACTATGTCACCATAGAAGGACAGCATTAGAGAGTGTACATGGCAGGGTAAAATTAAACACATGCTCACAATCAAATTAATGTATTTCATCTGTCTTCAACTAATAACAATCTGTCATGTTATCTATCTGAGTAGGAGCATAAACAGTTTATTTTGTGTTTGGAGTAACTTCCTGGAGGTAGTTAATGTGACAAGTAGTTTGTTTGAATTGAGTATAACCAGATCAACACTCTAGATGTTTCCTTGATAACCTAAAAATTACTGTGAAAAATCTGTGCAAGTGCTATATTTGTAGTTTGTTTCTACTTATTTAAGTTAGATAGTGACATATTTTACAGTTGTTTCATTGAGAATATTCTGTTTCTGACATCATATGTGAACTGAGGAGCAAAAATAGTTTATACTTTTAATATGTCCTTCCATTGACAGGGAATAGGCAATGATATAATTAATTAGCATCATATAATACTTTCCATTTAAAAACAATGAATACATTCTGGTATGAATAAAAAAGTCATACTCATTATATAGTATGTTCTTATAGCATGTTGTAAAATGAATATTTAGGAAAATAGGAATATTATAAAGTCTCAGGCCAATATAAAAAGTAATATAGGTATTATGTTTTTAAGAATTTTAAAGTTTACTTAAAATTTTACATCAGTCTCATCAGCAGCTCTGATTATTATTATACATTTGATACATCTATTTTCCAAACTATTGTTACAGTTGGTTCAGTGTTGTTGAAGACGATTCTGTTCATTATATTAGAAATCCTATAGACAGATGCAGTGGAGATTCTGAATAAGGATGCCTGAATGCCAGTAAGCAAATAGAACTTAAAAAGAGAAGTTGTCACAGGAAACCATCAACTAAATGAAAAGACAGCTTACTGAATTGGAGAAGATATTTGCCAGTGACACATATGATAAGGGTCAATATCCAAAATTTGTAAAGAACTCAGCTCAATACCAAAAAACAATCCAATTAAAAAATGGGCAGAACTGTTGGTGGGAATGCAGACTGGTACAGCCACTGTGGAAAACAGTATGGAACTTCCTCAGAAAAATGAAAATGGAACTGCCTTTTGACCCAGCAATTCCACTACTGGGATTATACCCTAAGAATCCTGAAAAACCAATTCAAAAGAACCTTTGCACTCCTATGTTCATAGCAGCACAATTCACAATAGCTAAGTGCTG